>ONZH01018909.1:0-116800 GCA_900303285.1 Rhinella marina | reverse complement strand
ATCCATGGATGCGGCTCTGTTTTTTAAACTGATTTATCTCAGTGTATAGCCGGAGGAGCTCTCTGTCCATGTCGGAATAATAGCTCTCCTTCTCCGAGAGTCTAGATTCCAACACACAGTGTCACGAGGGGGTAGACAAGGGTAGTGTGCCCTGAGCTAACCCCTCCTTCTCTCCCTGCCTACTTGCCTCAAACGGCCCTAGGTAGCCGCGGACAACCACGAAGGCGGTCCCTACACTGTATAAGTGCGCAGGAAGGGAGAGGGAACACAGGGACAGACAAAACACAGACGTAACAAAACACAATATAGAATGGTCAGCTAGCCGGGTCAAACACAGGAGGTCACGTAAATACCGAGGGGTCAAGCAGAGCGAAGTCAAAAGTCCAAAGTCCGAAATCCAAATCCAAGTAAACAATCCAATAACTGAGAACGCACAAGCACTGATCAATGGTGTAAGCAAATCACAGGCATCTGAGTGAGGCAGTTGCCATCTTTAAATAGCCCGCCCAGGATCATGTGATGTGGCCAGCATCACATGACCTGAGGCGGAGCAAGCTGTCCAAACAATATGTAAAGTAGCCATGTGGTGTGATCAGCACCACATGGCTAAACCCAAACAGAGAATTAACTCATGAAGTGCTGGCTGACAAGACCAGCACTTCAATTCCCTATTGCTCGTCTCTAGGGGGGCGGAGAGGTCCGGCGATGTCGTGCAGAGGGAGCGCGACGCCGACCTCGCGTGACAGTACCCCCCCCTTCACGAGGGGCCACCGGACCCTTACCAGCGGGAGCAGGCTTATCGGGATGCTGCAGATGGAAATTCCGAATGAGAGAGTCGGCATGCATCCTAGTCAACGGCACCCAAGATCTGTCCTCCGGTCCAAATCCCCTCCAGTGTACGAGGTACTGGAAGGAATTACGGACCCTCCTCACATCCAAGATTCTGGCAATCTCGTGTTCTACCCGTCCCGCTACCTCAACCGGAGGTGGAGGCTGTTCCTCAGGACCAACAGGAGCAACGTAAGGTTTAAGCAAGGACACATGAAACACATTATGGACACGAAGGGAGTCGGGCAAGCATAACTCAAACGAAACCGGATTGATCACCTTGGTGATCCTGTAAGGACCAATATAACGCGGTGCAAACTTGTAAGATGGAACCTTCATATTAAGATTCTTAGTGGATAACCACACCTTATCCCCAACCATAAAATTCACAGCCTTAGACCTCTTTCTATCAGCTTTAACCCTTTGAACCTCTTGGGCCTTTTCCAGGTTCGATTGAACCTGTGCCCAAACTGTGCACAGTTCCTGGGAGAAATCATTAACCTCTGGGACAACCGATGTAGATGGGAAAAAGGAGCCAAAACGTGGATGGAAACCCATGTTACAAAAGAACGGCGACACTCCAGAGGACGAATTGACACGGTTATTAATGGCAAACTCAGCCAGAGACAGGAATCTGACCCACACATGTTGGTTGTCTGCCACATAACATCTAAGATATTGTTCAACAGATTGATTGAGACGTTCAGTCTGACCATTAGTTTCTGGATGAAAGGCTGATGAAAAGGACAAAGAAATGTTAATCTTATTACAGAACGCCCTCCAGAACCTAGACACAAACTGTACCCCTCTATCAGAAACGATATTCTCAGGAACACCATGCAGTTTAACAATATTATCCATGAATATAGATGCCAAGACCTTAGCAGAGGGTAATTTACACAAAGGAATAAAATGACACATTTTACTGAACCTGTCAACTACCACAAAAATCACAGTCTTACCCTCCGAGCATGGCAAATCCGTGATAAAGTCCATGGACAAATGTGACCAAGGTCTACTAGGTATGGGTAAGGGATGTAACTCACCCATAGGTCGTCTCTTAGAATTCTTGGACCTGGCACAAGTGTTACACGCAGTTACAAAAGCTTGAATATCCCTGGAAATCGATGGCCACCAATACTGCCTCGAAATCAACTCCTTAGTGGCATGGATACCAGGGTGTCCACATAAAACAGAATTATGACACTCACCCAGCAGTCGTAAACGCAAATGAGCCGGCACAAATAATTTGTCATTGGGGGTACCAGTAGGAGCGAGATGCTGTCCTGCCGAGATCTCAGAAGCGAGGTCAGGTGCGGTGGCGGCCACAAAGATCTCAGCTGGAAGGATGGGTTCCGGAGGGGCGTCAGGAGGTTGATACGCCTGGAAACTTCGGGATAAGGCGTCCGCTTTAACGTTCTTGCTTCCGGGTCTGAAGGTAACAGAAAAATCAAACCGGGTGAAGAACAAAGCCCACCTCGCCTGCCTAGGGTTCAAACGTTTAGCGGACTCCAGAAACAATAAATTCTTATGATCCGTGAGGACCGTGAAACGGTGTAATGCCCCTTCTAAAAAATGACGCCATTCCTCAAATGCCCACTTAATTGCCAATAACTCCCTATTACCGATATCATAGTTCCTCTCAGCAGGCGAGAACTTGCGGGAAAAGAAGGCGCATGGCTTAAGATTAGTTAAGGTGGAAGATCCCTGGGACAGTACAGCCCCCACACCGTCTTCTGATGCGTCCACCTCAACCACAAAAGGCCTACTCTGATCCGGCTGGATTAGCACAGGAGCATTAGTAAAACACCACTTTAACCTTTCAAAGGACTCAATAGCTGCAGGAGGCCAATTACCCAGATCGGCTCCCTTGCGGGTAAGATCAGTAATTGGCTTGACCACCAACGAAAAATTTTTAATAAATTTGCGATAAAAGTTCGCAAATCCCAAAAATCGTTGGAGCGCCTTCAGGGAGGACGGTCGCACCCAATCAAGGATGGCCTGCACCTTGACAGGATCCATTTTGAACGAGAAAGGGGTCAAAATGTATCCTAAAAAGGCCACCTCCTGAACACCGAAGATACATTTCTCCCCTTTGACAAAAAGCTTATTTTCACGCAAAACCTTCAGTACCTGTCTGGTGTGGGAGACGTGGGATTCCCAATCAGCAGAGAAAATAAGAATATCGTCAATATAAACAATCATAAATCTCCCAATAAATGCTCTGAAAATATCATTAACAAAATTTTGGAAGACGGCGGGTGCATTACTCAACCCAAAGGGCATTACTAAGTACTCATAATGACCTTCAGGGGTGTTGAATGCCGTCTTCCATTCGTCTCCCTCTCTGACTCTGATCAGGTTGTATGCCCCCTTCAAATCTAATTTAGAGAACCAGCAGGCACCCTGAACCTGATTCAGTAAATCAGGGATAAGGGGCAGCGGGTACCTGTTCTTAACCGTGATCTTGTTTAGTTCCCGGTAATCAATACAGGGCCTCAATCCTCCATCCTTCTTGCCAACAAAGAAGAAACCTGCCCCCATTGGAGAGACTGAAGGCCGAATGTGACCCTTGGCCAGGCTCTCCTTAAGATAATCCCTCATACATTGTCGCTCAGGAGTGGAGAGATTATAAATGCGGCCCTTGGGATACTTGGATCCCTCCATTATGTCAATGGCACAATCGTACTGCCGGTGAGGAGGAAGGAAATCAGTCTCCGACATGGAGAAGACATCCGAAAATTCTCTGATAAATTCGGGTAGGACGAGAGACTCCGCGGTACCTCCCAGCTGCAGTACAGATTTGCAACAATTGACACAATCATGTCCCCATTTTTCTAATTCACCTGCTGGCCAGTTGATCACAGGGTTGTGAGCCTGTAACCATGGCAGCCCTAACACGAGGTCAGCAGGTAAATCCTTTAAAACCAGAAAGGAACAAGTCTCAGAATGGGAGATTCCCACAGTTAGGGTGACGTCAGGAGTACAAAACTCCACTCTCCCATTGCGCAATGGGGTGGAGTCGAGGGCCACAATTTGAATAATCTCCCTTAGAGGGACTATCGGTATACCCACTGATTGTACAAAATCGAAATTAATAAAATTAGCAGCGGAACCACAATCAACAAATGCTTGACCAACCCCCTTAAGTTGATCATAGGTAACAGAGATAGGTAGTAAAATTTTTTTCCTTACCACCGCTGGAGTTACCTTACTCCCCGCTGGGGATCTCCTAGAGGGCGGAAGCTTGGGACACTGCTGGAGCCAATGGTTCATCTCACCGCAGTAAAAGCAGGCTCCCTTCAGACGTCTCTGTTCCCTTAAGGTTCCTCCTAACTGCATGGGCTCCTCCGGAACCCTGGTGGAAGATGGACCTGGCATAGGATTCTCAGGCAGGATGGCCACAGGAGGAGTGCTTGACCGTTCCTTCCGTCTCTCTCTCACCCGACGGTCCAACCTGACTGCTAGGGTCATGGTCGCTTCTAAGGAGTCAGGAGTAGGATAGCCCACGAGAAGGTCCTTCAGTTGGTCAGAAAGCCCTGCCCTAAACTGGCTTCTTAAAGCCGGGTCATTCCAACCAGAAGAAACACACCACCTCCTAAACTCCGCACAATAATCCTCCACAGGACGGTTACCCTGCCGAATGTCCCTGAGCTGGGCTTCAGCAACAGCCGTCAAGTCAGGCTCCTCATACAGTAACCCAAGAGCCCTGAAAAAGGCGTCCACCGTCTGACGGCTAGGGGAGTCTGGGGGTAACGCAAATGCCCACTCCTGCGGATCACCCTGCAGCAGAGAAATAATTATTTTGACCTGCTGCTGCTCGGTGCCCGAGGAATGAGGACGTAGATCAAAATAGAGCTTGACACTCTCCTTAAAGGAATTAAAAAATTTTCGATCTCCAGAAAACCGATCCGGCAGCTTAATATGAGGTTCCACACTAGGATTGGAAGTGGAAGGGGCCACTACTGAGGAGGATAGTAGCTGCTCCTGATGTTGGAGCCTATCAGCTAGGCCCTGCAGAGCTTGAGCCATACCCTGGACCTGCTCCGTGAGGGCCCGCAACTGATCCATAAGTTGGGCCTGTGATTCTGTCACGAGGGGGTAGACAAGGGTAGTGTGCCCTGAGCTAACCCCTCCTTCTCTCCCTGCCTACTTGCCTCAAACGGCCCTAGGTAGCCGCGGACAACCACGAAGGCGGTCCCTACACTGTATAAGTGCGCAGGAAGGGAGAGGGAACACAGGGACAGACAAAACACAGACGTAACAAAACACAATATAGAATGGTCAGCTAGCCGGGTCAAACACAGGAGGTCACGTAAATACCGAGGGGTCAAGCAGAGCGAAGTCAAAAGTCCAAAGTCCGAAATCCAAATCCAAGTAAACAATCCAATAACTGAGAACGCACAAGCACTGATCAATGGTGTAAGCAAATCACAGGCATCTGAGTGAGGCAGTTGCCATCTTTAAATAGCCCGCCCAGGATCATGTGATGTGGCCAGCATCACATGACCTGAGGCGGAGCAAGCTGTCCAAACAATATGTAAAGTAGCCATGTGGTGTGATCAGCACCACATGGCTAAACCCAAACAGAGAATTAACTCATGGAGTGCTGGCTGACAAGACCAGCACTTCAATTCCCTATTGCTCGTCTCTAGGGGGGCGGAGAGGTCCGGCGATGTCGTGCAGAGGGAGCGCGACGCCGACCTCGCGTGACACACAGATTTCTCTACCCCTCTTGGCTGTACACTGGGTCCCTTCTTCTAGTTGAGTCTCAAGTGTGGCTATGTGTTTAGAATTGTCTACACAGCACTGGCAGTGAAAGTTATCCGGGGTGGAGACCTTCCCTGTCTGTGCTGCATTTACTGTCTCCACGTGTTGTGGCTTCCAGATACTGTCCTCAAAAGTGTGAACTAATTTGGCCAGCATCTGGAGGCGTTTTATGGTTTTGTGAAAGATGCTTTTGCTTATGCACACTTTGTCGTGTGCATAAGCTTGGTCTAACAAAGCAGACCAAAGCATCTCCGTGGACGTGCATGTGGTGGGGATGATGGGGTTAAATGTGCTGTTTTTACTTAAGTGCTGCAGTGTGGCAAAAGTCATACTCACTTTTTCGGTGGCCATTCTGCGTGGAGTCGTCTGCGTCCTTCTAGTTTCGGAACTTCTTTTTCCCGTCCAGCCGGAGACCTTCACCCGTCTACGCTGCTTGGAAAAAGATCCTCTTCCTCTGGAACGCCTGCCGCCGACTCTTCTGGATCCACCCGAAGCGTGAATTGACTCTCGCCGGTCAGTGGTGCAAGGGAATAAAAACACGTTACTTTTAGGTTCGCTGTTTGTGGACGTTTCCTGTGCAAAACTGCCACCCACACCTGTGTTATCCGTCCAACTTCAAGGTCGAGGAGCACAATATAGCACGACACTGCACCGTGTCCCTCCGCTATTTGTCCGCTCCCTATCCGCCTATCTTAGTTGACGCGATAACACAATTGTGGCGCGTTTTCACAGAACCACAGTCCACAACCAGTTCGGGCTGGCTCGCCAAATGTTAAAGGGACTATTAATTACTAATATTTTGTGGAATATTAATAATTAATATTCATAAATAGACGTAACCGGCTGACGCTAGCTCCGCCTATTTATTTCCCACACAATTCTATTCCCTTCACGCTACAACTACCTTATACTGTAACGACGGCTATGAAAACCATGTAAACTGTATTTTAAACAATAAAAGGCTTTATTATATAAAACAATGTCTACTGTCTGATTAATAGGACTATATCTATATATATTTATATCAACGTATATAAATATATATACATATATATCCGCACCACAATACAATATTATACACTGACTACACTACACACTCCCACTAGCAATTCCACCCACAATAACTAGATAATACACACGCTCACAATATAGCAGCCCACCCTCACCTATACTATACTGTCCCTGGAATGTAAAGGGTTAAATAACAGTAGGGGATAAATGAGGGATATTGCAAGGGTTAGCCCAGGTTCCACAGGGCAGGGGTGAGCAGGGGTTAACTGGTAGGGGTACACAGGTTCCACAGGGCAGGGGTGCAGGGAGCAAGGGTTGGCGATCAGGGGGCAGCAGCACACAAGGGGTGCTGGGAGGTCAGGGGTTCAGCAGGGGTTGGTTATGGCAAGGCAGGGGTACAGGGGCACTGAAATCAAGATTGCAGGGCAGGGCAGGGCACTCCAGGGGTTGCAGGGAAACTGGGGTAATGCAGGGGATATCAATAACAATATTGCAGGGGCACCAGGGGTTAAATCAAGGGCTATGGTAGGGTGATTGCAGGGCAGGGGTTACTGGCTGGGCAGGGCAATACAAAGGGGTTCAGGGCAGTCAGGGGTTGATACAGGGAAGAGGTGACAAGGGGTTAAATCATTGGTGGTTCAGGGGGGTACTTAGCCAGTCCTTGAGGATGGTAATGTTCGTCTCCAGGGGGTTGCTCGTCGTCCAGGGGATGATTCTCTCTTGCAGGTGGGGAGGCACGGCTCAACTGATGAGCACAGGGCGATCGGGGTTTTTAAACCCGATCGCCCGCGCTCCCGTGTTCCCGCGCTGCCGGTGTGCGCGCTTGCGAGCGCACGCCGGCAGCCCTGTGTACGAGCGCTGGCGCGGTGCTATGACGTCACCGCGCCGGCGCGCGCTGTTTACCAGGCGGAGGATCTCTTTGATCCTCCGCCTGGGGAGCGCTTTGTATCTCCGGCGCTTGTAATTACAAGCGCCGGAGGTACGCGCCGGACAGAGACAGGGAAACCTATTGTTTCCCTGTCCTGTTAATTGCCCCCAGCAGCGCTGAGGGTAATTAACAGAAGGGACAGAAGATCATATCGATCTTCTGTCCCTTTGAAGTACCTGGGACTGGACTAATTAGTCCAGTCCCATGTCTCCAGCGATCCCCAGCAGATGGCCATTGTCCATCTGCTGGGGGCTATGGGGGGGGCACCCTGGCTATGACATGTATATAGATACATGTACATAACTGGGGATCATGTACATGCATCTATATACTTCTGGAGGACATTAGGGGTATATATATAAGGGGGACATGTGTATGGGGCCTAAACAGGGGGACCTTTATATACACATAGATGTATATATATAAATCGGGGGCATATATACATACATCTATATGTATCAGGCACATTGGGACTGAAGGGGCATGAATGGGGGCACATAAAGGGGACTGAGGGGCCATCTGAGGCCCAAACATGCATATGGGGCCAGAGACCCCAATGTGGGGTCATATATATATACATATATACATACATGCATGCCTGATTAAAGGGGCATGCATGCATATACATATATATACATACACTATAGGGCCAACACTTCCTTCTACATTTCTACAATTGGAAAATACAATAAAAAGACATTGAACCATAAACATTTAAGAGGTTCACCAGCAGGCCCTCACCCCTAATTTTTTAACCCAAAAAATTAACCTCACTTTGGTCCTCCTCCTGAGATGTTGACCTAACAAGAACCTGTCTTGTGCCGCCCTGCAAACTGGGACATGAAGCTAGGAGTTTTGGATGACTTTGTTTCTTGTGCACTGCCAGCAGACACTGTTTCATCATGCCCAGAGCCATGGCCTCTGCGTGCAACATCAGCAGCGTGCCCACTTCCCTGTCCCTTACTGCTCGCCTTGCGCATATTAAATGGTATATATGCAAGTTTGTCAAAAGTACAGTTGCGCAGATTTTTTTTAGTGTATGAGCAGAAAAATTTCACCGAATGTCAGAAATATTTAGAATGAGCAAACGTTATGCAGCAGACGCAACGCAGGTAATGTCACATACCTGTGCTGCATGTGCAGTATAAACTTTCTGTATTCTAAATACCTGACATCTAGTGTATTTTTTTTCTGCCGTTATTCATATAATGTATAACGTTTGTGCAAGGAGGCACAGATAGTGTAGGGATAGGATTTGGCTAGGCAGGGCTAGTTGTATAGAAATAGCAGAGTTGGAGAAGGTTCAGAGGAGGACAACTAAAGTAAGAACTGAAATGGGTGGACTACAGTAACCTGAGAAATTATCAAAATTAGGATTATTCACTTTAGAAAAAGATGACTTATGGGAAATCTAATAACTATGTATAAATACAAGTGCATCTCAGTAAATTAGAATATTATCAAAAAGTTTTTTTTTCTCCAGTAATTCAAGTCAAAAAGTGACACACATATATTATATAGAGTCATTACAAACAGAGTGAACTTTTTCAAGTGTTTCTGTTAATGTTGATGATTATGGCTTACAGCCAAGGAAAACCCAAAAGTCATTATCTCAGAAAATTAGAATATTATATTAGACCAACTGTAAAAAATTTTTTAAAACACAGAAATGTTGGCCAAATGAAAAGTATGTACAGTATATGCACTCAATACTTGGTTGGGGCTCCTTTTGCATGAATAACTGCATCAATGCGGCGTGGCATGGAGGCCATCAGCCTGTGGCACTGCAGAGGTGTTATGGAAGCCCAGGTTGCTTTGATAGCAGCCTTCAACTCGTCTGCATTGTTGGGTCTGGTGTCTCTCATCTTCCTCTTGACAATTCCCAATAGATTCTCTATGGGGTTAAGGTCAGGCGAGTTTGCTGGCCAATCAAGCACAGTGATACTGTGGTTATTAAACCAGGTATTGGTACTTTTGGCAGTGTAGACAGGTGCCAAGCGCTGCAGGAAAATAAAAATTCCATCTCCAAAAGCTTGTCGGAAGAGGGAAGCATGAAGTGCTCTAAATTTTCCTGGTAGACGGCAGCACTGACTTTGGTCTTGATAAAACACAGTGGACCTTCACCAGCAGATGACCATCACTGATTGTGGAAACTTCACACTAGACCGCTAGCAGCTTAGATTGAGTGCCTCTCTACTCTTCCTCCAGACTCTGGGACCTTGATTTCCAAATGAAATGCAAAATTTACTTTCATCTGAGAATAACATCTTTGACCACTGAGAAACAGTCCAGTTCTTTTTCTCCTCGGCCCAGGTAAGACGCTTCTGGCATTGTCTATTGGTCATGAATGGCTTGACACATGGAATGCAACACTTGTAGCCCGTGTTCTGGATACGTCTGTGTGTGGTGACTCTTGAAGCACTGACTCCAGCAGCAGTCCACTCTTTGTGAATCTCCCCCAAATATAGGAAAGGCCTTTTCTCAACAATCCTATCAAGGCTGCGGTTCTCCCTGTTGCTTGTGCACCTTTTTCTACCACCCTTTTCCCTTCCACTCATCTTTCCATTAATATGCTTTGATACAGCACTCTGTGAACAGCCAGCTTCTTTAGCAATAACCTTTTGTGGCTTACCCTCCTTGTGGAGTATGTCAATGACAGGCTTCTGGACATCTGTCAAGTCAGCAGTCTTCCCTATGATTATGTCGCCCACGAAACCAGACTAAGGGAACTTTTTAAAGGTTTAGGAAGCCTTTGCAGCTGTTTTGGGTTAATTATTCTAATTTTCTGAGATAATGACTTTTGGGTTTTCCTTGGCTGTAAGCCATAATCATCAACATTAACATAAATAAACACTTGAAAAAGTTCACTCTGTTTGTAATGATTCTATATAATATATGTGTTTCACTTTTTGAACTGAATTACTGAAAAAAAAACAATTTTTGGATGATATTCTAATTTATTGTATATCGGGGAAGTATAAAGATGTCTCCAATCATCTATTTATACCCAGGACTGTGACGAGGGGACATCTCCTGTGTCTAGTGGAAAGAAGGTTTCTACACAAACATAGAAGAGGATTCTGTATGGTAAGAGTAGTGAGACTATGGAATCTCTGCCTGAGGAGGTGGTGATGGTAAGTTCACTAAAAGAGTTCAGTGGGGGGCCTGGATGTATTTCTGGAGTATAAAAATATTACAGGTTATTGTTACTAGATTTCTGCAGAAAGATCATTGATCCCGGGAGTTATTCTGATTGCCTGATTGGAGTGGGGGAGGAAATGTTTTCCCCTAAAACTAGGTACAAGGTATAATAGATGCAGTGGATACACATATATATGGACAGTTACACATTATGGTTACTGTGTGATGTACATGAGGTAATAGAGGTTGGTTAAGGGTTAAGGTTACTATAAGGATCAGAGTTAGTATTCGTGTCTGGGGTTAGTATTAGTATTAGAGTTAGTATTAGGTAGTACAGAAAATCCAGGGCTTTCACTCTTATACATCAAAGTAAGTAAGTCTTTATTTATCGTGAATTCATTCAACAATCAATCTGATTGATTGTTGAATGATATCATGTTAAATAAATACATATTTACTTTGAAGTGAAGTGCCCTGGATTTTCTACACTATTGATTATGTGGTTGAAAAACCCTTCCAATGGCACCCTACATAAACAGAGTGCTTTGCCATACTATCTACCAGGGTTAGTATTAGGGCAGGTTAGGGCAGATGGAGAGAAAACTGGAGGACCTCCTTTTACTTCCTCCATTTAGGGACACCAGAAAAGGACCTCCTTTTACCCACTCAATTCTAGTCTCAACCCTGCAGTGACTTTAGCTTGTCATGTTACCATGTGACATCACAAGGTATTTGGAGTTTAGATACAACCATTCCTCTATATTCAGGGGGTGAAGAACTTTTGATGATATCATCACAGGTCCTGCAGGTGCACCCTCCGAACCTAGGAACTACACCATTGTCAGTGCAGTTCCTTTATTCTTATACAGGTCAGGACATCATCACAGGTCCTTTAGCTTTTAAAGGTTCCGAACTGCACAAATTATGCAGGATTCACACCATCATTGCAGTTAATGTAATGTCATGTAAAGCTGCTGACTGCCCTATGACAGCCCTCCCAATGCTACACAACTGGGCACACTTCTTGCCCTCTGTGTGTAAGAAACTCAAATCTATGTCAGCCACAGGCTGACGTAGACTTCAGCTATAGCAGAACAGTTTCTGGAGCAATTTAGAGTAAATCCAGTGGGTCATGATAGGCTCAGCCGCTCCTGCTAAGCCCTGACCCTTTTCTGGTCACTTTAGAAAAGATGCAAATCAATGCGCAAATATGGCATGTGCCATAACTTGCAACTTTTTAATACCATAATAGTGACATAGAAATTGATAAATATCTCTGAATGACTTCAATAAATTCTTAAGAAACAACAAGACCACACATTGTTAATACTATTCATACAGTAGAAACAAAAACAATGTCCACAACACTTTCCAGTAGATGTTGTGCTTCTAGCAACGGGTCAACAAAAGGGTTTAGTGAGTATGTCCTTGGGACACTATGTTTCATAGTGTTCTGACTATCCTGTAGAATCCTTCGTTTTTAAGGTTTGTTGCTCCCAGATGGTGGTGGGAAACCGAAAATAATCACAATGTTCTCCTGTCAACTAACCTCAATGACCCGTTAATCATCATGGCATAGACATCCATGTTCTTCTTAAAATCTTTTCAAGAACTGTTGTCCAACATAATGCCACAAATATGACTAATGATTTATAGTGTGAGACAGTAGACTGTTTTCCATAGGCAGTATACAAAAGGCTTTCTGGCACAGACTAGGATTATAATTTCATAACAGTAGGAATTCTGTGAGGTTCTTGACCAGAACAGCTGCTCTTAAAGTACATCTCCGGATATCTTGTGCTGACTAGACAACATAACCTTGACAAACATCCAACTAGGGAAAGAGGATGAGATAAAATGTAATTATTAGTGCACTCTATATATCGTCTTGAGATGTTATGGTGCATTCACACTGAGTTTTTTTGGCCTGGATCTTGGCATGCATTCCACACCTAAATATGTACACAAACCACCTCCCATTGATTTGAACAGCAAAATCACATGGCAATTTACACAGTGTGTTTTTTTCCAGCTCGCAGTTTTTGGAAAAGCATGTTCTTTTTTAGTGCAGATTCTGCAGTGAATCCACATCCAACTTTCCCACTAAAATGGGTAGGATTGAAAACCACATTTAAAAAACGGAATCAAAAGATGCATGGAATTTTGAAGCAAATTCAGAGTAGGTTTATTTGTTTATTTCAGCACAGAAAAACTCTGTGTGAACTTACCCTAATTGAAATAGCACAGTTAAAGGAAACATCCAACTTTGCAACCACTTTTAAGTGTTTCAATACATATTAACCCCTTCCCGACATAGACGTAATAGTACGTCACATGTCGGGTATTTAAAGATGGCACCCAATGCTAATGCATTGGAGTCTATGAGAATAGTAATCCAATGATTGCTTGTTATAGTCCCCTATGGGAACTATAAAAAAGTGGAAAAAAAATGCTTTCAAAAATAAGAAAATACATTTAAAAAAATCTAAAAATTGAAATGACATGCCTGGGAAAATGCCTGTACTATCAAAATCTAAAAATATTTATCCCATACGGAAAAAGGCGAAATTGAAAAAAAAGTGTAAAAATGGCCAGTTCGGCGTTTTTTTTGGTGGCTTCTCCTCCCACAAAAAAAATAAATAAAAAGTTATCAAAATGTTGTACACATCACCCGCAAAAAATGAACCCTCACACAACTCTGTACACATAAAAAAAATTATAGGGGGTCAGAAAATGGCAACAAAAAAAATATGTTTTTCAAGTTTTTTTTCAGTATTAAAACACAAGAAAAACTATACATATATGGTATTGACCTTGAGAATGAAGAACACAAGTCAGTTTTACCACATAATGAACACCGTAAAAAAAAAAATCAAAACATAAAACTGTAGCAGAATTCAATTCCACCTCATTCGAAAATGTTTCCCACTTTCCACTACTTCCTATGCAATATTAAATAGTGGCATTAGAAAGCGCAACCTATCCCACAAAAGACAAGCTCTGATTTGACTATGTGAATGGAAAAATAAAAAAGTTATGGCTCTGGGAAGACAGGGAACGAAACATGAAAACGCACAGCTCCAATATAGAGTCTACATATTACAGATTACAGAAAACATACGAAAAAACACTCAGTGTCAAATCTGAAGTGGTCTGCTTGGCCAGTGTATTTCTCTACAAATTTACAGAGTCTTCAAAGGGATATACACTTCTGAATGACTGTACAATCCAGTAATGTTTTCATACTATGTAATTTACTGTATGTAATAAACATTGATCCTGACAGCAAATTTAGACTACAACTACATCTCTTTTTTGTTTTTATGTCTCATATACATGGACATGGAATGTAAGTATACACAGGGCTCAATGTGCTTATTTCTAACTATGGACATGCACCAGTTAAGCAGAAACATTGAAACATATAGTCTTTGAGAAGACCACCCAAAATTGCATTGAAAAGTGGTCTTTTAGGGGTGGCCTTATCAAAGAAGGTGGTTTGCATGCATAGTATACTGAAAATCTGGTCTAGATATGGGAGGGGTCTTCGGGAATCTGTCAGTACGATCTTGGACTATTATGTTCAGTACTACATAAGTAGTACTGCAAATAAGGAGTCCAAATGGATGTTTTTTTTTTTTAATTTTCTTACTGCCCCCCCTTTATTCCGCTGTCAGCATTTAAAGCTGTGCTGAGATACATAGTTGGGATTGCTGTGTATGCGCACTGGAGTTCTATCCACTATGTCTCCAGTGCTGACAGCAGGGGAATGAGGGACAGTAGGAAAATAAAGATTGGTGATCTGGACTCCTTATGTGCAGTAGTACTCGAGAATTACTGCTAATATTCAAGAATAGTGGTGACAGATTCCCTTTAAAGAGGTAGTCTTTTGGTTTCACTGTAGAATTGTGCTTTTATCTAACAGTTAAATGATTTGTTCACTTTGGATAATTGCTTTTTGTTAGAAAGATTATCACATATGCACCGACCCAGCACAAGACCTGGGCATGACTAAAAGGGGTTAATCTATCTCTGCTTGCACTTACCTTCCACTCAGGCTGGAATCTGAAAATAAATGAATCCCATATACACACTACCACCACTTACCAAATTCTGGACCCAGTCGGAAACCTGACAATCATACTCTGTCCTCCAGCAGTAAGGCCTTGTTCACACGTCAGTTATTTGATCAGTTATTTCCATCAGTTATTGTGAGCCTCCCTGTGTAGCCTCCACTCCTGGTTTTGGCTCACAAAAACTGATGGAAATAACTGATCAAATAACTGATGTGTGAACAAGGCCTTGAACAGCTAAATAGTCTTAGAAAGGCTATAGACTCTATTAGATAATACAAGGACTAAAGATGTTTTAAGATTTAATAGAAAATGTGAAGTGCTTCCAAATGTAAATAAGAGATACAAAATAAAATGGCATACAAGAAAAACAAGTAAACATTTATAAAATAAAATGAAGACAATAAAAAGATCTAACGGGTCTTTTCTGCTTCCTTAAGGGTAAGAGGAACAATGGGCTCACAACTCTGTCTTGGATGACAAAATGTGAACCCCGCTTTATTGTTCAAGATATGTTTTATAGTTCCATTCCTTCCAGGTCTTGGACCTGCCCATTAACTTATTAGGCCAACTAAAAGATTATTACTGTACAGTAGGTTATAAGGGGGAATGTTCTGTGAACACTACATTTTTAATTCTCCCCTTTCATGGAAGAATGTTCAGTTTGGACAAACAAATGTCTATTTGCCTGTTCTTTGAAGTCTGGACACACCAGGCTGAGATATGAAGTCTCACACGTTGTGCTGGCTAAGAAGTAAATATCTGATTCCTGCAACCCTCATTATCCAACCTGCAATACCAGCTTCTCAGTTCAAAGAGTCTTTACAAAATTAACTATGAAAAATATATACAGTATACAGACATGTACGATTTTTCAGAGTTCTGACTTTGACTCTGTTGCCGCATTTCATCACACTTCAACTCTGGCTCTGATTCCTTCCTAAATGGCCAATAATTTAGTGATAACAAATTTACATCTAGTAAAATGGCAACTTAGGGCTTTTTCTTACTATCATGAGAGTAATCAGGCTACTTAGATAGAACTTAACCCATATTTAGTGGACTACAATTATGAATTCCTGACTGCAAGCATGAACAGTAGTGTACTTCCATCTCTGGTCTTTAGAGGAGAATGTGCCACACGGGTCCAGGCATTGTAACTAAGTGCCGTGGAGCAGCATGAAGCTACCTAGTATAACGGACAGGAAAGAACAGATCTGAACTAATTTTCTATCACTGAAACACCCTGCTTATCACTAGTATTATTGACAGGAGAGGGCACAAGAGAGGTGAGAACTAATTTTATAGCATGAGGACAGATAGCATGAGGACAGAAGACAACAAATGTGAGGTAAAAACTAATTTTCTATCACTATGAGAACACCCTGCTTATCAATGTTTATAGTATAAGGACAGGGGGAACAAAGGAGAGGTGAGAACTGATTATCTGTTACCACTAGAATATCCTGATTATCACTGTTTATAGTATAAGGACAGGGGAGAACACAGGAGAGGTAAGAACTGATTTTTTTATCACCAGTAGATGACTGTGCTTATCACTGATTATAGTATAAGGACAGGAAAGAACACTGGATAGGCGAGAACTGATTATCACCACTAGAACATCCTGCTCATTGTTGATTATAGTATAAGGACAGGGAAGAACATGGGAGAGGTGAAAACTGATTTTCTATCACCACTAGAACACCCTGCTTATAACTAGTATAAGAACAGGAGACAAAACAGGACATGTTAGAACTGATTATCTATCACCACTAGAACATCCTGCTTATCACTGTTTATAGTATAAGGGACAGGAGAGGTGAGATCCGATTTTATAGTATGAGGACCGGGGAGAACACAGGAAAGGGAAGAACTGATTTTCTAGCACTATGAGAACACCCTGCTTATCACTGTTTATAGTATAAGGACATGGGGAGAACACAGGAGAGGTGAAAACTGATTTCCTATCACCACTGGAACATCCTGCTTACAGCTGTGTATTGTATAAGGACAGGAGAGGTGAGAAGTGATTATCACCACTAGAACATCCTGCTTATCACTAGTGTAAGGGACAGGGGAGAACACATGAGAGGAAAGAATGGATTTTCTATCCCTGCTAGAACATCCTGCGTCTCACTGATTATAGTATAAAGACACATTGGGAGGTGAGAACTGATTTTCTATCACCACTAGAACATCCTGCTTATAACTAGTATAATGACAGAGGAGAACACAGGAGAGGTGAGAATTGATTTTCTATCACCACTAGAACACCCTGCTTATCACTGTTTATAGTATAAGGACAAAAGAGAACACAGGAGAGGTTAGAACTGATTTTCTATCACCAATGGACATCCTGCTTACAGCTGTGTATTGTATAAGGACAGGAGAGGTGAGAAGTGATTATCTATCACCACTAGAAATACCTGCTTAACACTGATTATAGTATGAGGACAGGAAAGCACACAGGAGAGGTGAGAACTGATTATCTATCACCACTAGAATATCCTGCTTATTAATGTTTATAGTATAAGGACAGGGGAGAACACAGGAGAGGAAAGAATGGATTTTCTATCCCCGCTAGAACATCCTGCTTCTCACTGATTATAGTATAAAGACAGGGGAGAACACATGGGAGGTGAGAACTGATTGCCTATCACCACTAGAACACCCTGCTTATCACTGATTATAGTATGAGGACAGGGGAGAACACAGGAGAAGGAAGAATTGATTTTCTATCACTATGAGAACACTGTGCTTATCACTGTGTATACCGTAGTATAAGGAAAAGAGAGAACAAAAAAGATGTGAGAATTGATTATCTGTCACTACTAGAACACCCTGTATATCACTGATTATAGTATAAGGACAGGACAGATCACGGGAGAGGTGAGAACTGATTTTCTATCACAACTAGAACAACCCTGCATTTAACTAGTATAAGTACAGGAGAGAACACAGAAGAGGTGAGAAATGGTTTTCTATCACCACTAGAACACCCTGCTTATCACTGTTTATAGTGTAGGGACAGATGAGAACGTGGGAGAGGTTAGAACTGATTATCTTTCACCACTAGAACACCCTGCTTATCACTGATTATAGTATAAGGACAGTGAATAACACAGGAAAGGTGAGAAGTGATTTAGTAATAATAAAAAAGGATGGGCACACCCCCTCTGGAATAGTATAGAAGGTTCAAGGATATTCAAGGGTAATAATCAAACCTCTGAAATGTATTAAAAACAGCGACAATAAAAGACATATAATATGCCCCTTAAAAAATCAAATGTGCATGATCTTAAACAAATAGGTAACCCTATCAGACATGATCTAATAATCCATCATATAGTACACCTAAAAAAGTCTATTAATTCACCATATAATATATTTGATGTACATTAATGGATAAATCCAAATGCAGATATCCGCCTACTTCAACTTCATATAAGGTTACAATTACAAGAGAGGTGGAAATAGTGCCAAAAATGATGTAGTTCACATAGGGAGCAATTTATCTAATTAGCATATCCAGTCCATGTGAATAATATTTTTTATATCTCCAATCAATATTGATGTTGAGCAATATATATTGATGTGCGGTATATGTTGATCTCATCCGCCTTGTATGCACTGATAGGTTCGTGTTTCCTTATATAATATAACAAACAGTTGTTTATGGATGCCCAACTGCGCTCTTACCACACTTCTGCCGGCGCGGGGGCTCCTCTTTATATGTTGAGACTTGGGTGATATATGTATTTCACACCCAGCACGGTGTGGATATAATTACCGAAGTGATTTACTATCACCACTAGAACATCCTACTTATCACTGTTTATAGTACAAGGACAGGGGAGAACACAGGAGAGGGAAGAGCTGATTTGCTATCGCCACTAGAACATTCTACTTATCGCTTATTATAGTATAAGAACAGAAGAAAACACAGGAGAGTTTAGAATTGATTATCTATCACTAGAACACCCTGCTTATCACTGATTATAGTATAAGGACAGTGGATAACACAGGAAAGGTGAGAACTGATTTCCTTCCACAACTAGAACACCCGGCTTATCACTTCTTTTTTTTATAAATAAGGACCTTAGATTGATAGAACATAAAATATATTTATGATTAACATTTCTAAACTTTTCTAAATGTATATGAAAGTTAATTAATTACACAACATTAACAACAATTTTTTTTTAAGCTGGGGTCTGTACATTTTTACCAACTCTGACTACGTGCAAAACTAGCTTTAAATCTGACTACACAACACTGACTGAACAGCCTTGGTGATGGCATCTCAGCGGTTAGTTTCTAGGAGCACTGTCTCCGACAATCTAAGATTGAAGGCTCTGAGGCCTGTCATAGAGAAGTTCCTATCAAGCCCTGGCCATAGACTGCAATGGGAGAAGCAGTCAGACGATCGCATGTTAGTCCTATGGGGAATTAAAGTATATGTTATAAAAAAAAAAGGGAAACCTTTTTTAAAAAAATATAAAACAAATAAGATAAAAAATTAAATTTAAAAATATTTTAAAAATAAAAATAAACAGTATGAAAAATGAGCCCTCACACATAAATATAAAAAAGATATCAGGGTCAAAATATGAAGATGCAAAGAAAAAAATTACTTTTTCCCAGTGTGCTGTCCGTATTTTTTGCGGCCCCAAATAGAGTTTTGTGAACGGGGCCTAAGGGAGAGTTTTGTAGGCATGCTCTGTGACCTGTCCAGAGGTCAGGAGGGAGTAAGTAAGCTGTGATATCACTTATTGTGAATGGTAGATGCTTTATTTTTTCATATAGAGGTGTTACTTGTCATTGTAATCTTGCTTGTGGTGATAATGATAATGGCTACTGAAAAGCTACCTGCACAGAACATGACACTACACTATCAAAGAGGGATAGATAGTGTAGGGAGAGAAGAACGCTAGGCAGGGATAGAAATCGCTCAAGAAAGACCCAAAAGCCTTTTTAAGGGCTATTATATCTTGCACAAAGCAATATTTTTTTTATTTTTGTGGTGTTAAAGGTGGTGAAAATAGCGCTAGGTGGCCTGCCATTAACGCTACATGCGCTGCTGCAGCAAGGAGGGACATACACTGTAGGGAGAGAAGCACTCTAGGTAGGGATATAAATCGCTCAAAAAAGACCCAAAAGCCCTTTTAAGGGCTATTATATCTGGCACAAAGCAATATTTTATTATTTTTGGGGTGTTTAAAGGTGGTGAAAATAGCACTAGGTGGCCTGCCATTAATGCCACATGTGCTGCTGCTGCTGCATGCTGTAGGATACTCTCTGTATATTATATACCTGACATACTTTGCTATAATTTCTGCTGTTAAGCCCGCAGTACTTCTTTTGCGTCTTGCTGTATAACATTTGCGCAAGGAGGGACTTGTGTAGAGATATAATTTCTTTAGGCAGGGTTAGTATCATTGTTCAAAAGACACAAAAGTCCATTGTTAAATCCTTTTGATTTTTTTATTTTTTATTGGTGGCAAAAAGAACCCAAGTGTGCCCTGTCAGTAACGCTAGGTGCACAGCGTATTACAACTGTTCAAAAGTCTATGTAGCGGACATCCGTATTTAATACCGTTAATTTAGGCCGCAGTTCCTCATTTGCATCTGCAGTTTAATTTGCCCAAGGAGGGAATTAAACTATAGGGATAGGATTTGGGTAGGTAGAAAGATTGTTTCTGTTCGAAAACGACCAAAGTCCATTGTGAAATACATCTGCTTTTTTTTGGGGGGGTGGCAAAAAAAACCCCATGTGTGCCCTGTCAGTAACGCTAGGTGCACAGTGTATTACAACCGTTCAAAAGTCTATGTAGCTGACATCCGTTGTTACATTTAATACCGTTAATTTAGGCCGCAGTTCCCCATTTGCGTCTGCAGATTAATTTGCCCAAGGAGGGAATTAAACTATAGGGATATGATTTGGGTAGGTAGAAAGATTGTTTCTGTTCCAAAAAGACCAAAGTCCATTGTAAAATACGTCTGCTTTTTTTTTGGGGTGGCAAAAAAAATCCCAAGTGTGCCCTGTCATTAACGCTAGGTGGACAGCGTATTACATCCGTTCAAAAGTCTATGTAGCTGACATCCATTGTTACATTTAATGCCGATAATTTAGGCCGCAGTTCCTCATTTGCGGCTGCTCTATAACGTTTGCGCATTCAGAATATTGGATATTCATTTCTGATCATACAGTTAATAAAAATCTGCAGTACTGTAGTTGTGACCAAGTTGCATATATACTATACAATATGCGCAGGGCGAGCACTAAGGGACAGGGAAGTGGGCGTGCTGCTGATGGGGAACGCAGAGGCCATGGCTCTGAAACTGTGCCTGCTGGCAGAGACCAAGAAACAAAGTCATCCAAAACTCCTAGCTTCATTTCACAGTTTGCAGGGTGGCGTAAGACACAACTCTTGTCGCCACACCAGTGCAAGCAGGTAGTCGGTTGGATTTCAGCTGATAATGCTTCCAGTCGGTTCAGCACCACCCCCTCTTCCACAAAGTCCAGTCTCAGTAGCCAAGAGTCTGGGCAACCGCATCCTCACCCTGATCCTCCTTCCTCCCACCATGAAGAGTCTGGGCAAAGAAGACATCCCACATTGGGATATTCTGAGGAGCTTTTTTTATCACTGTCCCTTGGCTTGGGCCTCTCGCCAAGGCCGCTTGAAATGGGACATGAGGAGATATTGTGCCCTGATTCCCAACCTATTGAGCAAACACAGTCTGAAGAAGATGACGGTGGGGAACAAGTATTTTCTCCCAAGGTGGATGATGATGATGATGAGACACAGTTGCCAATAAGTCAAGGGCAATAGGTGTCTCAAGAGGTTGTGGATGAGGATGAGACGCAGTTAAGTCAGGTTCTTGTTAGTTCACCATGTCACGAGGAGGAGCAGATTGAGGATGTGGAAGAGGAGGTGGTGGACGATGAAATAGCTGACCCAACCTGGGAAGGTGGCAAGCCG
Organism: Rhinella marina; assembly: GCA_900303285.1. Lineage (NCBI taxonomy): Eukaryota > Metazoa > Chordata > Amphibia > Anura > Bufonidae > Rhinella > Rhinella marina. Next base: position 95,063 of record ONZH01018909.1, on the reverse strand, counting down.
AGCGAGGACAGCAGTACAGATTGGGAGGGATCCGCAGCAGCGCAACAGGCTGGAAGAGGCAGTGGAGTGGCAAAAAGGAGAAGGCAGGCCGCAACTGTTCCCCGGAGCAGCCCCTTGCGGCCAGCTCCCTTGCCAAGGGTTAGGTGTTCCGCAGTCTGGCGTTTTTTTGAGGAAAGTGCTGACGATAAACGGATTGTAATTTGTAACCTGTGCCATACCAAGATGAGCACGGGCGTAAACACCAGCAACCTGACCACTACCAGCATGATCCGACACATGTCAGCAAAGCACCCTAAAAGGTGGGCTGAATGCCTGGGTCCACGATCTGTGTCTGCAGGTCATACCACTGCCTCCTCTTCCCCTCTGTTACATGCTGTCTAAGACGCAGGTCGAGATGCCTCCTGCCCTGCACCTGGACCTTCGCAAGAAACATCAGCCAGCACGTCCACTTCAATGTCCCAGCGCAGCGTTCAAATGTCCTTACCTCAGGCATTTGAACGCAAGCGCAAATACCCTGCCACCCACCCACAGGCCATAGATCTAAACACGCAACTTTCTAAGTTGCTGGCCCTGGAAATGTTGCCGTTTAGGCTGGTGGACACCGAGGCCTTTCGCAGCCTGATGGCGGCGGCTGTCCCTCGTTACACAGTCCCCAGCCGCCACTATTTTTCCCGGTGTGCTGTCCCTGCCTTACACCAGCATGTGTCCAGAAACATAACCCGTGCCCTGACCAACGCAGTTACTGGCAAGGTCCACTTAACAACTGACACATGGACAAGCGCTTGTGGCCAGGGATGCTACATTTCCCTGACGGCACACTGGGTGAACGTTGTGGAGGCTGGGAAGGAGTCGTACCCTGGGATGGCCCAGGTGCTACCCTCTCCGAGGATTGCGGGCCCTACTTCCATCCGGATTTCCGCTGCCACCTACAGTAGCGGCTGCAACCCCTCCCCATGCAGAAATGCCATCTTGCAGCACCACTCAGACCTCTGTCAGTAACTGGAAGCAGTGTAGCACAGCAGTCGGCAAGCGGCAACAGGCCGTGCTGAAGCTTATTTGCCTGGGTGACAAACAGCACACCGCCGCAGAGCTGTGGCATGGCATAAGGGAACAGACAGAGCTGTGGCTCTCGCCAGTCAACCTATAGCCAGGCATGGTTGTATCCAATAACGGCCGCAACTTGGTAGCGGCTTTGGAGCTGGCCAGCCTCCCACACATACTATGCCTGGCCCATGTATTCAAATTAGTGGTTCAGTGTTTTCTGAAAACCTATCCCAATTTGCCTCAGCTACTGGTGAAGGTACGTCGAATGTGTGCCCATTTCCGCAAGTCACCGACAGCTTCAGCCGGCCTGGCAACGCTGCAGCAGCGCTTGTGGTTGCCGGCTCACCGACTGCTGTGCGACCTGAGCATGCAATGGAATTCCACCTTACACATGTTGAGCAGGCTTTGTGAGCAGCAGAGAGCAGTAGTAGAATACCAGCTGCAACACGGTCGGCGCCTTTCCAGTCAGCTTCCACTCTTCACAAGCGACGAGTGAACATTGATGTCTGACTTCTGTGAGGTGTTACGCAACTTTGATGAATCTACACAGATGGAGAGCGGCGATAATGCCATTATCAGAGTAACCATCCCACTTCTGTGTCTACTAAAAAGCTCGCTGCTCACAATAAAGGCCGATGACTTCTCTACTCCACCAGAGGAAAGCGGCTTAACATGAAGGAACCTTAAATCTGGCTATTAGGGTGTATTGAATAAACTATATTATCATGTACCCCTTCCTCTTCTCGTCCTCTTCCTCCTCTTCCCCCATCATATGAAACTGCTTATTAGGCTACCCTCGAAGTCCACCAGCTGGGCCTGCACCCTAATATTTTAGCCGATCAGCTCACCAGCTGGGCCTGCAACATAAATTTTTGGCCTGTCACCTCACCAGCAGGCCCTCAACCATAATGTTTTACACGCTAAGCTCACCAGCTGGGCCTGCACCCTAATTTTTTAGCCGGTCAGCTCACCAGCTGGGCCTGCAACATAATTTTTTGGCCTGTCAGCTCACCAGCAGGCCCTCAACCATAATGTTTTACACGCTCAGCTCTGCTACATGTCACTTCTAATGTTTCAGACATTCAGCTAAGCGGCATGTCAAAAATAATTTTTAACACGCTCAGCTCTGCTAAATGTCACTTCTAATGTTTCAGACGTTCAGCTAAGCGGCATGTCAAAAATAATTTTTAACACGCTTAAATTTTTTTTTTTGGTCAGCTCGGCAGCAGAGTTTCACTCTTAAATTTTTTGGATGGTCTGCGCAGCAGCAGCACGTCACCCCTATTGTTTTTGAGTGTCAGCATCAGGCCATCAATGATAATTTTTCACGGGTGTGTCTGATGCCCTCCTTTATCTGTAATAAAGGGTGTATTGGAGTGCCTGATCCTTGTAATTTTTGGCAGCCCTTTGCCTTAGTGAATAGGCTTTATGAGTGTCGGAGTCCCACAATTATACCACAATGTGAATGAGGCCCTCCTTTATAAGATATACCGGTTGTATGGGAGTGCCTCATCTGTGTAATTTTTGGCAGCACTTGCGCTTAACGTACAAGTAAATCTATATCTCCCAACAATATTTCCTGTAAAATCGATGTTACCTTGGGTTTTTGGCAGCGTAAAAGTGGCATAATAGTCGGACATCATCTTTAATAGCAGCGACTTCGGTGTCCAAGATGCATCCAGACATCCTCCCCATGCCGTTCCCTAACCATTTCTGTGGTGTTTCCACCATTTTCTGATATTTCCCTATGGACCAGACACCCTCCCCTCATCCGAGCAGGGGGTGCCTGGTCTTCTCCCATTGACTTTCATTATACTCGGGTGCTTGGCCGAGCACTCGAGCACCACCTAGTGTTCGGCCAGAGCACCCGAGCACCCGAACATCGGGTTGCTCGATCATCACTACTTATTATTAGGCCTAGTGGCCAGAGTGAAAATCACACAACTATATACATTTGTAAAATTGTTTTACCTCATAGGGAACACTGTAAAAATTAAACCAATAAAACTGTGACAGAATTTTTTTTTCAATTCCACCCCTTTTAGAATTGTTTTTCCAGCATCCCGATACATCATGTACAAAATTAAATGGTTCCATTGGAAAGTGCAACTTATCCTACAAAAAAGCCCTCATATGGCTATGTGAATGGAAAGGTCCTCCAAGAATACACATTTGTTGTAGCTGCTCTCCACTCTGGCTAAAATAAGGAGGGCCTAAATGAAAGATATTCTTCCATTATATAAAAAATGGGTTTTCCAAACCTGACCACCCCATTAAAGTCAACTGATTTGTAATAGCATAATGAACTATACATGCCTTCTGTAATGTATTTCTTTTGCAAGCCTGACTGATACAAAGAGAACCAAAATAGCTCTAAATTTCTAATACGCCATATGAAAATACTTAGGGGGATAGTTAGCACAATCTATGATATGGCACAGGCCTTGGCATAAGTTAGACACATCCTCCGGCGGTCCATGTGCCTAAATAGAAATCTATGGCAGCTCAGAGATTTCTATCTTCATTTACTCCAGAAAACTGGCCTTAATGAAGATAACTGTTCCAAGATCACCAGTCCTGTCCCCTCTCCTCCCTGACAACAACCCCTTTTCAGAAAGTGCCAAGGGCGGCATAGGAACACCACTTGTGACAAAGTTTATACCAATTGGCGTTTACAAAGTCACAAACACTGGGTTTGCAACTTTACACCAGAAAAATGACATTGCGGGAATGATAAATCTCCCCTTAGTTTCTGAGCTAGGATTTTGGAGAGCTTGACTTCAAAGGAGGACTCATCCCAATAGTAAGCTATATAGAATCAATATAACCAGTGATTTTTAAGCATAGCGTCCATGTAAACTGGTAAATAGACAGGGGCAGAGTGGCCATAGACTCTATGGGAAAGTCCTCCTCGCTGCCACTGGCTGGGTACATACCACTGGGGGCACTATAGGGGTTATTTTTAGAGGAAGTCCAGGTGGCATGGTAAAGGTATGGCTGGCTTGGTGATGTGGCCCATATTTTACTTAACTCTTAAGCCCTCTGCTCTATATCTTAATTAGAGAGAATTGGAGGAGAACAGAACATGGCAGCTATTGATGATCACCAATAAGTTTCTGGGGAGATGTTGTGTGCTGCATTGTGGTATTTGGTTCTTTGGCATGGTATTCTTTGCTGCACTACGGTATTTATGACCGTGCCAACTTGTATTGGTCCATCTACTTGTTTTGCTCTGCCTTCTGTCAATTTGGAGCCAGCTACAATATTGGGGACATGTTTAGGTTTTTCTAGAGCCAATTTAAGTTCCCATACCTGTAAATAGACATGTGTGAGACATGTGTGAGCAAAAGAGCTGTTAAAAGGACATTCGGTGCTATATTATTGTGTGTCAGCTATAGTGTATAGAAGCAGCAAAATGTTCTTGTTTTGAAGAAATTCAGTTGACTATGGAAAAAGCCTGTAAAGATCAATGACTGACAAGACATATGGAATGGGGGTGCTTACAAAAGCTGAATCTGTGGTCTAGCATATTGCAGTCATGTCCTCAAAACTATTTAGTCATAAAAAATATTTATAGACACTCGTTTAGAACTCCAACAATGTTCTGTATCTCTTATAGTACAGCTCAACCGTAAAAACTGCAGTGGAGGAGATCAGTAAGGCCATGAAAGTTGTGGGCAGAATTGTTGGTTATGTCAGTTAGGGAAATATGCTGGTCCTACAAGAGCTTTGAGGTCCAAGATGGTCACCTTAAGTAACCAGGCCAGTCGTTAGGGTATGTCATGGCCACACTGTGTTCAACTACAGCATGGCCATAGGGACTGCAGTGGACTCTAATGAAACTAATGAAAACTGCAATATTTAGTCAATCTGCATTATTAATGGACGAGTGGCGCCTTCAATACTGCTCAGCCGTTAACAGTGCCGACTGACTAAACAGTGAAGGCTTTTTAACTAGAGCCTGCGTCAGCCCATAAGGCAACAATGTGCCCGACCGCACACATGACTCGACTGCGCCATGTGGTTGTACCCGTAATGGAAATCATTTGAGTAACTCAGCAATTCGTTCTCCAGACATAGTGAATATTACATTCATGGGTTCTAAGATGAGTTGTCATGGTCCTGTAGAGTTGTCTTTGAGGTTCCCAGCTTTCCATCACTACTTGTTATCCATGGCGTTGTTGTCAATCCCCACACGCTCATATTGGGTGTGAAACCCAAGGGTATAGCACAGTGGGGAAAGAAATTCCAAATATTTAAGAGAAGTCCTTCATTTGGGACCTCCATCAAGTGGTCGGGTGGTCTGGGAATTATACATATGGCACATTAGTTTAAATGGGCTCAGTGTAATGTTTCTTTTTTCATTCTGAACTCATGCACACAACCGTATTTTCGGTCCTTGTTCAATCCGCAATTTTTTGCAGATTGCACACAGACCCCATTTAGGCATATTACAGCTTAATAAATGACCCCCAATATTTTTATTGCATGTGTATTGCAATAATATATCATTTGAAGTTCCCTATTCACTGCATAGTAATACTTTTAGAGGGATAACCCCTTTAAAAACCCCTTCATCTAATAAAATATTAACATGAAACCGTTATAAATGAGGAATAAATTGACATAAATTAACTCATCAAATATGAGCTGACCATGGGGAATTTTCCTGGACAAAATTTTTCTATGAGATCCTAAAGTAACCGATCCCGAAAGAGCAATGGGAATTCTTACCACAGTTGTTTCCTTGTTATTTCTGGTCAGGAACCAGGCCGTAGATTCACTAAACTAATCCCTAGAACCAGACTAAATCCTGAGCCCATAAAGCTGGAGCTAGTTGTCTTTCTTGGCACTCATATAATCCCATTAGAGATGTACAGTATTACAGCCTGGGCAGACACAGGAAAGAGATCATACAAGCCACAACTTCCTTATGGAACATTTCAAACCAAAGCAAATACAAATAATATGAGGCAGACACAAAGTGCAGACATTCACTATGATATATTACACTAGGGTCATAAAAATGACACAGGAACGGAGCGGTAGCTCTATCACATCATTCAGGAAATCCTATGGGGCCCTCCAAACACCAGCTCATCAAAAGAACCTTAATGGTCAGTATAAGACATACAACTTTTAGCAAATAAGACAGTAGAAAAATGGCCAAAGGGTCATTGAAAAGGGTTTAGGCAGAAACTCTTCTGTCCTGTGTGGGGGGCCTGGATTGATCCTTGCTGTGGGGCCCTTATTTCTTTTCGTACACCACTTGGTTGTCTCATGGAGACAACACTTTCCCTGTAGACTACACACCTCCAACATTCAGCTGATTACTTCAGATAAGCACTTACAACCCAGGTGGTGGTCATCTGTTATCACTTGTAAGAGCAAATGTTATGACCCCCTTAAGGTTTAAAGAATGTGGGTGCTTTAGTGTATTGTCCATTACTGGTTTGTACAAGTACTGTAAATGTATATGTCCTGTGCTGTAATTGAGGTCCTGGGTTTCATGAACTGGCAGACACAGAACACAATAGTGGCATAAAAAGTCACATATTTGTGCCATAATTTACATTGGGCTTCTTGACACTTGTGCCTGTGCCACTTAAGACATTTGGCGCATCTTATCCAGCACACTTTTTACTGACTGTTGTAGGAAATGCCAGTCTTAGTAAATCTCCTCAGGATAGGTCATCAGTATCTGATTGGTGGGGGTCCGACACCCGGGACCCCCGCCGATCAGTGGTTTGAGAAGGCACTGGAGCTCCTGTGCGCACCACGCCATTCTCACAGATCTTCAAGTGAATGGGGCTGAGCTGCAATACCAGGCACTGCCTCTATACTATGTACAGCACTGAGCTTGGTAAGCAGCGAGAAGGCAGCAGCACTCACAGGAGCGCCTCTGCCTTTGCAAAACAGCTGATCGGTGGGAGTCCCAGGTGTTGGACCCTCACCGGTCAGATACTGATGACCTATACGGAGCATAGGTCATGAGTAAAAAAAAATCTCAGAAAACCCTTTTAAGCCCCCAAAACAAGCTGCTGTATTTGGTGGATGTGACCAGCAGTCTGAGGCGTATGGAGGTCTTCTCAGGAAGAAAAGGATTGAGCGATTTGAATTCTAATGCCTGATCCGTTTGTTCTCCTAGAAATGTAAGTTGCCATTAGAAATAGTATTTTCCCAGCTGAATGAAACATGTATACGGGGAAGTCGTGAGAGACAGCTAATAAAGGTACATGAGAACCTTAGTTTTCACATATCTCCAAGCCGTGATCCCAGTGATTTCTGAAAACTGCTTCTAGTTTCATTGGCAGTGCCCACTCAGCCCTGTTACCTCATGGATCCCTAACTGAATTATTAAACAGAAGATGTAAAAGTACTCTGCAACCATTGAATATATGGGTTATATATTTTATTAATGCTGTATTAAATATATAAGTAAATATAAGGCACTTCACATATATTTTGATCAAAATAAAAGAGCCCAGACCTCATGGCCAGGTGACCTCTTTTACACATACTTGCTACTTCTCCAAGAATGTCCAGGAGACTCCTAGAAAAAGGGGAGACCTTCCAAAAGAGCTGGCTAATCTCCCAGGCGCTGCATGGAGGGCTCCTTTCTCCTTTCACACTGTATGTGATGGAGTGTGGTATCATCAAAATAAAAAAGAACATGACCTATTTCTAAGGGGGTTTGGTTACATGGCAATTCTTCCTTATAAATTGGTTGGATAATCTGTTCAGCAGTAAAACTCTGATTTTATTATAACTTTTGTTTATTGTAACTATTTGTTGTCCAGGCCAAAAAAAATGTGTGTGGTTTTTACATATATGGCATAAGCATTCAGAAATAGGGGTGCAACACTTCTCTTTCACAATACAACCACAGAGTGGCCCCCAACATTAAATTAAACTCTACACCTTTTTCACAGGCTGCCTGTTGATCTTTAGCAACTTCCACAGTGTGCTTCTAAAGTATAACTTAAAGGGGTTGTCCGGGCTTTTTCTATTTAAAAAATTTAGAATTTTAGGAGCAAAACAGTAACAATGCAGTTACATGTCAAGAATCTGCATAACGAATCATATGCTTAATACAAGTCCAATTTATGTATGAGATAGCCAAGATGATTGTCTATAAAATGATGGTAGTCTCACGTTCAAAGCTGTAGTGGAAGGTGAGATATGGAGCTTGAAAGTCAAAAGTTCAAAACATTGTTACCCTTTTGCTTGTCAGTGTATAAATACATAGAGGACATTATTTGGAACAGAAAATGGTGGCTCACGAGAAAAATGATTACAATCGTGTTATACAGACTCTTGTATCAGTTTCTTGTTGTTTTGTCTCTTAAAGGGGTTGTCTCATCTTGCCTAATGGGGGCATATCGCTAGGATATGCCCCCATTGTCTTATAGGTGCGGGTCCCACCGTTGGGACCCGCACCTATATCGAGAACGGGGCCCCGCAAGGTGGTGGCTGGAGGACTCCGGTCCGGCCACCACCAAGCCGGCTCCCCATAGAAATGAATGGGAGCGCACCGCGCTTGCGCGGCCACCGCTCCTATTCATTTCTATGGAGCCGACGGAAATAGCCGAGCCAGCGCTCGGCTATCTTCGCCGGCCACATTGAAAATGAATGGAGGCGGCAGTGCGCCCCCGTTCGCTTTCGGGGCCCCGTTCTCAATATAGGTGCGGGTCCCAGCGGTGGGACCCGCACCTATAAGACAATGGGGGCATATCCTAGCGATATGCCCCCATTAGGCAAGATGAGACAACCCCTTTAAGCTTCAAATCAGAAAACCAAGAATCAAACCTGAAGATGTTCACACAGAAACTGTGAGTAGGGGAGCTACTGCAGTAATATAGGAAGACACATTTAAAGGAGCTTTCTGGGAGTAAGATATTGATGATCTAACCTCAGGATAGGCCATCAATATCTGATGGTTGTCTGTCCAGATCCCGTCACTATATCAGTTAACTCCTTGAAGAGTCCACGGCACTCCAGACACTACTGCAGCCTCTTCCTAGGCAAGTGACGTCACATTTATTGGTCACATGGTCTAGGTGCAAGTAAATGGGCCTGAGCTGTGTTACCAAGCACAGCCACTATACAATAAATGGCACTATATTTAGTATGCTTCAAATAAGTGATAAGTGTTGCAAACTGATGACCTATCGTGAGGATAGGCCATTAATATCTTACTCCCTTTACCCTAAATCTAATGTCATTTATCTTATGTCATTTTTGGTGCCTGTTCAGGAAGAGAAATAAATACAGCCTTAATCCATTTTCCACAAGTTCTTATCTATGTATTCCTAGACTGTGGGACATTTGCCAGTCCAAGATGAAGTTGTTTGACAGTTCCAAGTACCAATCAGAAATGTTCAACTTTTTGGCTTGGCAACAAAAATCTGGGGGTTATTTCCACATAACAAACTTATGAAATGCTCTATAATAACTAAAAGTGTTCAGTCCACAGGAAATGTTGTGTCATGCTATATGGAAAGCTTTGGCTTATCTACTTTATTTGTACGTTTGGTTTATCATTCTATCCATTTGCTTGCCCCCAGTATTTTTTAATTATATTTTTGCACTATAAATAAAAAAAAATTATATACAAATATTATGTTTGATGAGTTATAATAAACTTTACTGACACTGTATGAAGACCATCTTTTGTGGCACAATTGGACTGACTAGCAAAGTCAGAAGAAACCCTGGTCATCAACATTAACCACAAAAAGATATACACCTATTGCTCTACAGGAATTCCAAGATCACAGAATAGTCTTCCATTAGTTGTGTCGGTGATGACACAGGAATCGAGTAAAAACATACTAGAATGGAAAGAAAAGCAGTCATTGTACTGAAGCCATGGACGTAACAAGAAGATGAACCAGAGCCAGAGTCCGGACGCATACCTAGGAGTCATACTCAGAAAGTAGAGGCGTAACTTAGAGCTCTTGGGCCACCATTCACCGACCATGTGCCATTTAAGGCGTGGGCCACATAAAACAGAACCCTGTTTTCCTTGTGTGCTTTGTACAAGATAGAAGCAGGCATGGGATTCAGCCAGTTCCCTCAGGTTCTACAGATCTGGTTGTTAAAATTACAGATCCGGCTGGCAGCTGGAGATGAGCTCTTCTATTATATAGTTTAGCCGCTTAGGATCTTTAAAAGTTGGGTGGTATGTGTGTGTAGTGTATATGTGGTGTATTTATGTATGTGTACCATGTATATGGTGTATTTATGTGTAAGTGTGTTGCAAATATATGGTGTATGAATATGTAAACATGTGTCGTGATGCCGCGTGTCCGCCGTTGAGTAGGGAAACTGTTGTTAAAATTTTGAATCCCACCCCTGGATAGAATGATGTACTTTACCCATTAAAAGAGATGCTGGAAGTGGTTTCCACCAGTGACTATGCGAAGATGTACACATCTTATCAGGTTCAGCATCACCTTCTGCAACACCTCTCGTTCCATATTCTTGACATGAATTTCAATTCGCTTTATCGGTGCAAGCAATGTTGGGGATTACTTTCATAAGCCCTAGCCTTCAGGTAACAGCACAGATAAAAGTCACACATTAGGTCTGGTGACCATAAAAGCCAAAAACCTTTGCACATTCTTCTGTGAATGCTGCCTGAACTGGACATGTGTGACATAAGGCATGTCTCCCAATGTTGCTGAAAGAAACAATACTCATATTGCTGATCAGTTAACTGTGCATTGAATTGCTCAAAGATGTCCATGTACACCACTGTGTTCATATTTTCATCAAATTATTTGGCAGCTACGGTTGTGTCTGATAAGCCAGTGCTGGAGCCACACACAGCTAGGGGCCAATCTCTGGAAAGTGCTGGGAGGCTTCTCAAGCACCAGGGAATTTGCCAACTCTTCCCAGAGTCCCAGAAGTCTCCCCTTTTTCTGGGAGCCTCCCAAACATTCCAGAAGAGTTAGCAAGTATGGAAGAGGCCGTTTTGGACACACAAAACACTACTGCCCACTGCAAGGACTACCAGTCAACTAGTAGGGAAGGATAGAATAAGTCTCATTCATTTCTTAAAGGCTATGTACACTTTCGGGGGAAATTTTTTTATGATTGCATTTTACTCATTTTGGGCTAAAAATCATATTTTTCTATTGGTCTTTATTAAAATATTGACCAGTTCTGTTACAAAGAGTTATCTTTTTCTAGCTGTGTGAATTGTACTTCTTACTTTCACTTTGTGCTAATCATCTAATAAACCTTATCTCTAAATTACTGAGAGGTCATAAACACTTATTTAAGCCACATTCTTATTAGTAAGAAGAATTGAGCTATAATGAGTGTTTGTAAGGTCAGAGAGCAGAGTTACGGAGCCCGTTAGCTGAGCTGTCTGACAGAACACAGTGAAAATTTAGATCCTGATACTAGATAAACTCAAGGCTGTACAGAGACAGAGGTTAAAAATGTTTTTAAATTGAAAAAAATATATATTTTTAGTTCAATTAATACAATTCAGTAATAAAACAAAAATATCCTCAATGGTGTACATACCCTTTAACTTCTCTGGTAAAATGAAAGCCTAGCTCTAATTAGTTGTTATAGGCTGATTTTGAAAAACATGGTCAAAGAAATCAGTAAAGAACCCAAGCGTGTTTTTTTCAACATACCTTTTTTTAAACTAGTATTTGTTTACTACGATACAAAACTGCATTTGCATCTCATGGTTTTTGGCGCGCTTCTGTGCCAAAAAAACCCGTGGAAAATGGTTGCTGCAGTGGGCAGTAATCACTGGCAAGTTGGGGCCCACTTGGGGCAAACTGGCACTGTGGATACCAATACAGTTGAAGGCAATGGTAGAGCAGTAAGATGGCTCCCTGCCTTACCATTCGCTATTTTGTAGGCCTACAGGACGCTGGACAACGCACAGGATATTAGAGTTCCAGTGCAGGTGATACAATGACTTCTCGGCATCTGCCTGCATCAGGATGCTAGTTGTACAGGAATAAAAATGAAATGCGCACATTGAGGGATCATAATAAAGTGAATGCAAGTTTTATTATTTTATTTTATATATAAAGAGAGAACAATAGTGCATTAAGGGGGCACAAAACAGTATTATTGGGCTAGTTTCACATTTGTGGCAAGAGATCCAGCCTGCCAGAGCTCTCTGGATCCTACATTGGTACTGTGCAGCGTTTTCTATCCGGGTGATTCTCTGTATATTTGCCAGGTTACAGCCAGATCTCCTCTGGACCTCATTATACTTAATGGTGCTGGCGGGCATTCCAGTACCGTCCGGCAATGCCAGATCCAGAGAGCTCTAGGTGGCTGTTATCTGCTGGAACAGCCTGCCGAATCTCTTGCTACAAATGTGAAACTAGTACTTATTTGTTTATTTACTTACTTATTATTTATTATTTACTACAATTTGGCAATATTATTTATTAAGGGGGTGCAGTGGGCATTTTCCACTATTGTTTTCAGAGGTGCTGTCTATGTGGGGTTAATTATTCCATTATATCAGAAGTACAATATTTGGGCACACCTTGCCACTCAGCACGTAGAGTAAAAGGGGCAGATGGGATAGCAACAGAATTGGGTCTATCAGCAGGATGCGGAGTTTGGAGAAAGGTAGGGTGGATGCCTGGAAAGTGAGGAGCCAAAGATGTCTCTGTAACAAACTCTGCAGACACAAGTCATGGATGGAAGAAGTAATCATGGTGGTCTGTGCCATATAGAAAAGATGACAAAAGAGAATGACTCCAACTGGAGCCATTTTTTGGGGGGGATTTTACTGCACTTCTATCATGGTGTAATGTTACTTGGGTTAGGGGCCCGATTAGGCGCTGGTTGCGTTTTGACACCTCCCCATTCTGAACCCCTAACTATGCCTCTAGAAACAGGGTTCTGGTATTCATGGCTATCCCTGTATAATACTGGAGACTTCTCCCTTTGGGCAACAGAGTACAGGTGTGACTTATAGGTTAATAAAACACAAATGTCCCATTGTCCTGCAACAAATATGAACATGTGATTAGCCAAACATCAAATAATCCAAAATCAAATTACTTCCTATATTATTGTTATGGGTTAAAGGGATTCTGTCACCACCATTTTCCATATTAAGTTATTTATACCACTGGATTTATCTCATCATAAGGATCTCCAAATGGTTATTGTTATAGGGCCCAGATGAAGATTTGTGGTGTAAAAATCGTTTTTTATCAACTGTCAATCACTTACATTAAGGAGCCCAAGGGGAGTTGACCATCGTTGCTGGAGCCCGGGCTCGGCGATTCCGTTGGAGCCCCGGACCGCCCTCCTAATTAATATTCACTTCACTGAGTGAGTCAGTGAAGCTCCGCCGCGGCTGAAATCCCGCACAGGCGCAGTACATCAAGAGGCCTGCGCCCGTGCGGTCTGCGGGCAGCGGCCTCACCTGATGTACTGCGCCTGCGCGGGATCCTAGGTGTCCTAGGTGTTCGGGGGGTGTATGCTCACATGCTGAGCCTGCTTTATGAGCAGTAGGTGCTGTTTGTGTAATACAGTGGCCAGGATTGAAGATAACTCCAATCCCGAGCGTTTAAGACTTCAGATACCGTGTTCAATAGTGACGGCAGCACCTCAGAGAGAGGGGCTTCTTTGGACCACCCTCATCCCTGAGGTTAAATCGAGAGGTGTCGCTGATTACTGTTGCAGCCTAGGAAATTGTGATGGCTTCCAGGTCTGTCATTCTAAACCAGGGGTGCACAACCTTTTTTGGTCTGAGGACCGCATTGTCACATCGCTCTATTTCAAGGGGCCGCAAATAAAAAAAAATGTTGATTGGCGATCATTTGCATCAGCCTATTTCACAGGCCAATGTAAAGTGACTGGGGAGGAATAATCACTATCACAGTCATTCCTCTTTCATTTAGTTAAATTGATTATCAGTAGCACATCCCTGATTACACAGAGAAATGTGCGGCACGATTATACCGGCCAGATATCATGAACACTTGTTCCCAGAAATTGACTTGAATATCTCACAGTTTAATAGGGGCTTAAAGGGATTCCCCAGTAAAATGAATTTTTAACAAGTTCTTGCAGCATAGCCCCTGAAACCGAAGAGTTATACTTACCTGCTCCCTGCGCTGTTTTTACTTGGCAGTGCATGGCTATGGTCACATGCACCTCTCCAGCCAATCACTGGCTTCAGCGGTAACGTGGCCACACATGAAGCCAGTCATTTAGTGGAGCGGTATATGTGACCATGTCCATGGACTGAGAGGTGTAAAAGTGCAGGAACCAGAAGATGGAGGCAGGAGAGGCCAGGGCGGCATGAAGCAGGTAAGTATAACTCTTTGGTTTCATGGGCCATGCTGCAGGAACTTGTTAAAAGTAATTTTTACAGGAAAAGTGGCGACATTTCCTTCCTGCCTCCTATTCATAAATCAGCGCTTTCCTTCACTGCAGAGGACAGAGCTCACTGGTTACAGTTACAGGCACCGTGTAATAACCAATAAGCACTTTACCTTACTAGTGGGGAAAGCGCTTATTGGTTAACACTTTAATAACCAGGCCTGAAGACACTTTTTTTTGTGGTTTAGCGCACGTAACGGTTGTTAGGACTACCAAAATAATTTTTGCAACAATTTTTCACTTGACACATAGGGCCTTATAGTTTATTTTTTAGTTTTATTTCAGGGAAAATGTACAAAACATTTTTAAAAAGTAAATATATATATATATATAAAATAAATGATTATAATTAGTCCCTATTTTTTGTCGATCGTTATGTCATATAATATGCATAGTTTCACGTGAATGGGGCAATAATGGCTAATAATGGTTTTGGTTGGTGTGGGTGTTTTTTCTTTATTATTTTTTATCTTTTTTATCTTAATTTTAAATATATTTCTGCTACAAAAAATATCCCCCAAGAGGTCATAAAAAGAGCTTTGGGAGACGCTGACACTTTTTGTTAATTTTTCACTTTTCCAAAGAAGCCCCAGTTACAGGGGAAACCAGCCTGCTGTGGGGGCATTGTACACAGGCAGAGCTGATCAGGGTGTCCCCTGCAGCTTTGGGCTCCTCTGCCCCTGGGTCCACCCTGCACAGTGCGCTGCTGCTCATCTATCTGAGGAGAAGGCAGAAGCGCTGATACACAGCTTCTGCCTTCTCCTCGTCTCCCCTGCGTTCACTAACATCCGGCACCAGCCCTGCTCCTGCTCCAGTGCAGTGTCGTGCGGCGCTGCGGACAGAAACACAGCTGATCACACGTTCAGCTGTGTTTCTGTCCAGGAGGGCGGGGGCCGCAATTGTTGGCTCTGTGGGCCGCATGCGGCCCGTGGGCCGGGGGTTGTGCACTCCTGTTCTAAACTGACTCTTAAGCCATGCGTGTGGCAGGGTTTACTAGGAAGTATAGAGATTCCCTACAGACTGCAAGGCAGCCCCCTTGACTTCTGCTGTTGGATTTTTAAGAGAAAAAAGGAGCCAAATGTTATTAAGATATCATGGTAATACAACATTTCTATGTTTATCTGATGTTGTACAGACTCTTTAACAACATAGCCGCTTCAAGAATCAGTGCCATGTCTTTTATGTGGTATTGCAGCTCTGCTCCTTTTATTTCAAACGCAGCCCATGGATAGATGTGACAATTTTTTTTGGGGAAGATAGCATATATGTTTTCAAATCCTGTAAAACTCCTCTAACCCCTTAGTGACTAGGCTGTTTTGGATCTTAGTTACCAAGCAATTTTGCAGTTTATATTTTTGCCATAAGTAACAGGATAACTTTATTCTCAGGGTTAGTTTGATACTAAAAACATTGTTAGTTTTTTTTTTCTTACACTTTACTACTTTTGCACAATGAAACCATTTTATTTGCATCGCCACATCCCAAGACCCATAACCTTTTTATTTTTCTACAGAGCTGTGTGAGGGCTTGATTTCTGCAGGACAACCTGTAGTTTTCATTGATATAATTTTGGAGGATACACTGATCTCATTTGTTTTGTTTTTTTTTACAGCAAATAAGCAAAAACAGCAATTCTGGCAGAAAATTGTGCACATATATTTTTTAACTTGTTTTTTTTTACTTAGTAAAAGTTTTACTAAACTTTTATTTTTACAATTTGACAAGCTCCCTCTAAACCACTTAGATGCCACATTTGCTTTAGCATCTACAAGCTAGATGTCCAGCTACAGGTGTTCCATTGACCTCACACCACTGCTCTCAAAGATTATCATGGTGCACGGCAAGACAGCAATGGTTGCTTGAATGCAGGTTTATCATCTTCAGTGGTGAGTCTCACTTTTGTCATAGACAAAATGATAGCCAGAGATTGGTCTGGATACCACACAGGATACTACACAGGCAACACCATGTAGAGGCCTTTACAATGGAATATCACACTGGTCCAACCGCTATGACTATGGTGTGGGTTGACATAAAGTATGCTAGCCAGATTCCTTTAGTCTTCATTTCAGGTACGCTAACAGCTCGACATTACGTTGCTTTGGTCATGGAACCAGTGGTATGGTCTTTTCTTCAAAGTGTCCAAGGAGCCATTTATCAACAAGTCACCATCAGGCCACATGTTGCTTGTGATACTGTGAGCAGCCTGTGTGGTCTAAACGTGCTATTATGGCAGCATCTCTGGACTTGTCTCCCATTGAGCATATCTGGGACAGATATCATTGGTCAGCAACTGGGAAGGGATATGCCATCAGTGGATCTTGATGATTTGCATGCCCAAGTGCATTCAGAGTGGCAGAACATTCCTCAGACAACCCTTAATAACCTCATTGATAGCATGCCAATGCGTGTAAGTGTGTGTATTTCTAGCTTTCATACTCAGTACTACATAAATCAAGAATATTTTGTTTTCATTTTTATATCTTTTGAATATCATTAACATGTCTACCGATCCTGTGATTTCCATAATTATACAGGTTTTCCTTCTCAGTGTTGAGGACTATATATCTATGGGCTGATATTGATTGATAATTTATTATTGTTGCCATTGTTAATAACATTTCTGGACCTGACTTATGTTCATGAGTTAACACTTAACATATTTGTAGGCTCCATAGTAGTATGAATATTTTCAGAACTTCCACCACGTACAGGAGATGACCCAAGTTTAGTTCCATAACGCAAATTACGTCTCCGACCTGACTGTCATGTATTATATGTAATTATTCGTGATGATATTTAGAGAAACAGCAAACACGTCAGTCCGGAACAACATGGACTGCTCTAAACCCACACACGCCCATGGCACTTGTCTCTACACCTTTGCCAACTGTCTTCTGTTTAAACATTGACTCAGAACAACAGCCTTTAGGGAATATTCATCTAACCTGCAAGGTACTCTACTCACATCTCAGAACAGACGCAAATGTCTTACTTAATCTGATATTCCTGACATGTATTTGTGAAAAGTATTTAAGGTACTTAGGAAATGATTCTTTAAAGGTCAATTTATGTTACTACAAGGTGTATCAAATTTCCAACCTTGTTCAATGACGGGAAACACGAAGTATGTCCCCACAATGTTTGTGCATGTACACGTGATCTATAAATCTTCAAAGAGGATCATCAGCTCTCATGACATGTCTGTTTTAGTAAATACTTCTATTTCTGAAATAACTCTAGAGTGTCTCTCTTTTTTTAAGATGTGATTGCTCTGTTACTCCTAATAGAATTGTGAGATAATTGACAGGTGGGTGTTACCATTCACATTGTGTGTCCATATAACGTTTACTTGAACAGTATAAGCATGCCCCATTGGCAGGTGGGATGGTGACATCCAGTTATTTAGACATTTCTAGGAAGAATAATAGAGGGATAAAACAATACAGAGTTCTAATAAAAGATGCCTCAGAATTTACTAAAACAGATATATCAGAAGAGCAGAAAGGCATATTTTAAAGCAGTGGTCACAGTCCTCAGGACCCACCTGCTGGTTGTGTTTTCAGGATTTCCTTAGTATTTAGCAGGTGATACAATTAGTGTCCATCCATCAGGACTTACCTCAGGTATTCATTCTGTGGGATATTCATAAACCCTGACCGGTAGGTGGGCCCTGAGGACTATAGTTGGGGAACTCTGCTTTAAAGGGATTGTCCTATTATTACTGTAAAAAATTCAAAGTTAGAAAAAAAGTTAGAACCAGCCCTGAATCCAGGGATCTCTGCAATCATTGCTCCAATTGCTGATCAGGAGGAGTGTCCTTTCTGCTGCAGCTTTCTCATTGCTTCTAACAGTAGATCTGGCTGGTCGCAGTTGAAGGATAGAACTGAGCATGATTGACTACTTCAGTGATGTTACATGGGTGGACAGAGAAATAAGGGAAAGAGCCAGCAGCAGGTGGCACTATACAGATAGATTTTATTGAATAAGTCAGTGGCTTTACAAATATTTTAATTACACAAAGTTACAATATTTTTTAGATCCAGGTGCTGGTTTGAAAATATTGAATGTTTTTCATGGGTCAAACCCTTTAAAGATTACAAAATAAGTAGATAACAGAAGCAATGTATTGTCCATAAGCAGAATGAAGCGGGTGAAGGTCTGGAGAAGATAATTAAAAGTCTTTGGTCTTGCATAATATGATCTGTCTCCCTGAGTGATTTTATATTAGATATATATTAAAAAATCTAATAATCAATATCTGTGTGATCTCAAGAGACAGGTTACTGGGCATTTCCTGAACCCGATATTTTCTACAATTTATACACCCCTCAAAAAAGACAATAAAACAGAATTTAACCAGAGACGTGCTCTAGAAACTGCTGCATCTGCAACATATATCCAGTAAAAACCGCACTGGCAATAGCCTTCACTGTCAAATATCACTGACAAATGTATTGACTCCTTTTTAATATTCATGCATGAGTGTGAGGCCACAGTCTGAGGTAAAATATCATTATGAGGATTTACATTTTCATTTCATCTATTGGCATGACATCCTTTCCATTCAATTGACCTCAGCCTTTCAACAATGACATAATTCAGTACTGACTGATAATTTACAGTCAATCAATAATGGATTTACAGAACGATTTATATTACAATAATCCAGCTGATCCGTGTACCATAGCAACGAATACTGTTCATTTTACCTCAGCTGCAGACATTTCAGAGACTTACAAGAACCAAGATGGCCGACACATATGTAATTATAGGTAATCATACATTAGGATAGTGGAATTTTCATACAGCGCCTTAATTTATGAATATGAGAGGCTTCCAGCAGAAAAAGTCCCACCATTGCATGTTTGTTTTACCGCAGGAATTTGCCTCTGAGGATTAATATACTGTACAAATACAGATCCTGTCTTCATTGACCTTGCATGTGTATAAAGTGAGCATTACTGCTTTATCCCAGGTGTCTTAGATTCAGCCACAGCTGTAAGGTTCAATGCTAGGAAGTGGAATAATCCTAGAACAGTTATCATGTTAAAGAGGACCTGTCACCTCTACTGACATGTCTGTTTTAGTAAGTACTTGTATCCCCATGTACTATTTTATGACTCTATGCTGTGGCATTCCTTTATTATTCCTGCTAGACTTTATAAATGAATTACTAGCAGTTTGCAATAAAGGTCCAGCTAGGTGTTGCCAATTGGGGACGTGCCCCTGAACAGTCTGACACTATACAGTGCTGCCAGTGCTAGACTGTGCAGGGACAACTGGTAACACCCATCTGGACCTCCATTGTAAACTACTGATAATTCATTCATAACTAGCAGGAATAATAAAGGAATGGCACAACATAGACTAATAGGAATAGATGTTGCAGAACTGTAATTACATGGGGAATGCAAGTAGTTAGTAAAACAGACATGCCAGAAGAGGTGACAGGTCCTCTTTAAAAGGGTTATCCGGGAATTAAGAAAATGAAAATACTTAAATATTATTTTATTGTAAATATATTCCCAAATACCTTTCATTAGTTCTAATGGATTGTTTTGTCTGGGGAGCAATCATTAGGAGAAACAAAATGGCCGCCATCCTGTTAGTACACACAAAAGCTGTCCTAATCACACAGGAGGACACATTACTTCACAACTCTGAGGTAAACAGCCGCCTCATCCTCCTCTCTGCTCTGCTCGTCAGGGATTATGATCCTGAATACAGATGAATCTCTGTGGGAATGATGAGGAGACATGGGAAGAGGGTGGGGATGTGGCTAATGAGCAGCAGCTCTTGTATGCAGCCTCCATTACCACAGTCTGTCCTGTCGCCCTCTCTGTACTTCATGTCTCCTCATGAACGCCATTCACACAGAGATTCAGCTGAAGATCATATTAAACTGTTTTCAGGATCATAATCCCTGACAAGCAGAGCAGAGAGGAGGATGAGACAGCTCTTTACCTCAGTGTTGTGAAGTAACTTGTTCTCCTGTGTGATTAGGACAGGTTTTGTGTGTACTAATAGGGCGGCGGCCATTTTGTTTACCCTGATGATTGCTCCCCAGACAAAATGATCCATTATAACTAATGAAAGGCATTTGTGAATATATTTATAATGAAGTAATATTTAAGTATTTTCATTTTCTTATTTCCCAGAGAACCCCTTTAAGGATCTGATCACACTTGGTTTTTGCCTTCTGTCAAATGTATATCTGAGGATTTCCCAACATATATCTCAGATGGAAGGCTCCAACATATACCATTGTATAGGGATATAGGTGCATTAAATTGCGTATAGGACCATATATTATGTTATGTTATATGTTTTATCTGTATGCCACTGCATGGAATAGTATAGTCTACAGTATAGTCAATAGTATAGTGTACATAAAAAGATTGGCTCAGCAGATGCCAAAAGGATACTTTTTTGGTCCTACAGCAGGAGTTGGCATTAGCATTGCGTCTATGGATACATTTAGTGTGCACATCGAGAGCTACACTGTATGCAGCATAATAACAAAGTGTGAACAAAGTAATATGGATGTCACAAGTAACTGATGGCTGCAGACGAGGGACATAGTCAGATGCAGGAACTAAAGTTTACCAAAAAGTGTAGAGCATGGTACCAGACAGGCTCGGACTGGCCCACAAAGGAACAGGTGAATCCCCTGGTTGGCCACTGAGTAAGGTGGGCCCCTAGTCCCCCACCCCATGGCTGAAATTACTTCTTGGTACGGTGGTATCCCAGACAGCATCCTCTTTCCCCAGTAACCATTATCTTGCAGTGTCTTGCTGCCACTGTGTGAGTAGGTAATTCCGTTTTTTCCATCATGGGATGGGGAACAAAACTGATCAGGCATGACCCACAATGCAAATCAATGGGGATGGATCTGACACTCTCTGACACAAAACAAAAAGGATCGGTCCCCCACTGACTTTCAATGGAGTTAATGAAGGATCCGTCTTGGTAGTGTTAAAGATAATACAACCGGATCCATTCATAACTGATGCAGATGGCTGTATTACCAGTAATGGAAGCGTTTTTGCTGATCCCTGCTGGATCAGGCAAAAAGCAAGTGTGAAAGTACATTTTGCCATCATGGGTTAGCAGCAGTAAAAGCGGTGCACACAGTAGATACAGCATAGGTACCGTATATATTACCAGAGATTGACACCTTGTACAGACTTAGGGCAAATTAAATCACAGTTGGACTGGAGGTTATGGAGCCCACCAGATCAGATTCTTCTCCTGTTAATCCAAACATCTTATTTAGTTATACACTCTGCTGTTATGAAATTATAATATAACATATACAACATTAATATAATATAACATTTATTAGAGTGTAATTGGTCATTTCTGAAAAAACGCAACAAAGTGATAAATCCCAGCATGGCTGCTGTCCTCTGCAGAACCGTATGACTAAGGTTATTGTATCAGAACCAGGGTGCAGCAGAGGATTTTCTTGTGGGTATCCTCTGCTGGACCCTTATACCAAGATCTGATTTTGGAATTTGATTTCGGAAGAGGAGCTGATTTTCTTCTCTCTCCATTCACATGAATGGTAACCTATACATTACAATGATGGATATGACTGATACGCCTAAGCTACCACTATTACAGTTTTAAAGCTAATCCCCACAGTCTTATTTTCTGGCATTTTTTATGGTGTTTTTAGTGTTTTTGTGGCATTAGTGTCACCTTATACACAAATTTTCTTGCCATATTTCAAGTCCCTTAGAGAAGCAAGAAAAAATGGCATACCCAGGGCATGCGGCATTTTGGAAAACATCAAAAAGCATTGTATGTAGAGCATTTTATATTGGACTATAGACTTCAGAGTAATATCTGCACACACATAAAAAACGTCAATAACGTCACCGAACAAAATGTTGTTTTTCAGAAAAACGCTGTGTGAAACCAGCCTAATGAAAACATCATGGAGATTCTGGAGTCGATAGATAACAGAATTAGGCTGTGTTCTTGTCTGTGTTCCAGTCTGTGTTCTGCTGCTAATTGTCAAAAAATGGCATATAAAATAGCACAAACTGGTAAAATGGTGGACATCATGGCACCATTTGTGTCCGTCATGTGATGCATCCTGCGCTGCTGTCATTTTTGTCATTCTGCTCTTATGACAACGCAGATGCGAACAAGCATAATGAATTCTCCTTTGCTTTCCCTTACAAAGGCAAATGTCCAGGCTGGATTACCAAAAGCAGTAAATGATCCAGCTCCTGTAAATGTGACATGTAGAAGAATGGGAATATCAGGGCAGGTCTGTAGTGTAATGGTAACTCTTTTGTCTGTCATACAAAAGGTCTGGGGTTCAAATCTTAAATAATTTCTGGGCAGCACAGTGGCTCAGTGGTTAGCGCTAGGGTCCTAGGTTCGAATCTGACCAAGGACAACTTCTGCATGGAGTTTATAAGCTCTCAGCATGTTTGTGTGGGTTTCCTCTTGGTATTTTGTTTCCTCCCACACTCCAAAAACATACTATACCATAGAGAATTTAGATTGTGAGCCCCACTGGGAATAGCAAGTGATGATACACTGTCATCAGATACACCACAATTATTAAAGGGGTGTTCCCATAATAGACAATGGGGCCATATCCCAAAGCTGGGACCCGCACCTATATCGGATCGGGGAACGCTGTGCCTGGAGGACCCCAGCTCCCCCGCTGTTCCCATAGAAATGAATGGAAGTGCACCACGCATGCGCGGCCACCGCTACCATTTATTTCTATGTAGTTGACGAAAATAGCCAAGCCAGTGCTTGGCTATTTTCGGAAGTGCACCACGCATGCGCGGCCACCGCTCCCGTTTATTTCTATGTAGTTGATGAAAATAGCCGAGCCAGTGCTTGGCTATTTTCGGCGGCCCCATAGAAATTAATGAAGAGCGGCTGCGCATGCACAGTATGCCCTCCGTTCATTTCTCCGCTCCGTTCTCGATATAGGTGCAGGTCCCAGAGGTGGGACCGCACCTATCAAACAATAGGGGCATATCCTAGCGATATGCTCCCATTGTCTGAGATGGGAATAACCCTTTAACAGGTGCATGCTTCTTAATAATCTTGGCACATCTGTGGATGTCCAGGTACCAAAATGGAAATCTACTCCACAAGAGAAGTGGTATAGATTTTCTCTATAATCTATGGCAGTTTTGTTTCCTGGCATAGATTATAATAAATGTTAGTGCCTCACTTGCACCGTCATGCTCTGCCCACTTTTAGAGAAAGCCACAAAATTTTGCGGATCCATGGCATGCGGCAAACTTTATCTATGTCTTTATCTATCTACCTATCTATCTCATATCTATCTATCTATCTACCTACCTATCTCATATCTATCTATCTATCTATCACATATATATCGATCTATCCATCTCACATCTATCTCGTTTTATTACTATCACTCCTTTGCTTTTAATTGCATCTGCTGAATCAGTCTCATATATTTGTACTGTCTGTAACCATTCTGTCCTTACACATTTGTATCTATCATGGAGGTGTAAAAACTACATTATGGAGTGCAACCAATTTCTTAAATCTTCAGACCTAGCTCTCCCCCAGGAGAAAGTTAACCACTAAATTACTCAGGTGGTGTAGTCTGTTATTGTGTAATATAGTGCTGACCCCTCAGGCGAGGAAGATAATAATTAAAATGCAAGATCCAACTTTGACTGCAGCTGTCACTAACCTTCTAGGCAGCCAGTTAATGAGTTTTTGTTTGAGTCGCATCGCCCTCTAGTGGCCGATTATTAGAATCTGACTTGGCTGTGATGTCACTTCAGAGAAAGGCAGCTGCTAAAAGCGATTTTCTTAAGATCCCTGAGACGTGCAGTTAGTTGGTGGAGCAACATGTCATCCCACCTACAGCTCTGCCTTCCTGACCAGCTGTAATAAGGCTCTCCATCAGTGGCTTTCAGATGTGAGTCTCCTCTAAACGCAACTCTACAAAGGACACAGAAGACCTTAAGCAGAAGTTGGACATGTCTTTCTGCCCTGACACTTTGGGTCAATTCACCATGTTTTTGGTAATTCCTGAATCACTTTAAGGTGATATTGCCAGCTTCTAAGTACCAATTATCCAGCTATGGAATACCTGTTGGAGATGCCTGGTGAGAATTTATCACTTCATGAGACTTTAGCATGGAACAATGGAAGTTCCCCTCTCAACGATCACATTGATACCAATGGGACTTTACCTATAGACTTAACAAGGGCTATGATCATTGGATTCACTCTTGGAGCTTTCTTTTGTGTGGCTATTGTGGGCAACATTATGGTCATCATCTCTGTGGTCACCAACAGGCAACTGAGGATCCCAACCAACTACCTGATAGTCAACCTGGCCATTGCTGACTTGTTGCTGAGCACCACAGTGCTCCCCTTCTCTGCTACCCTTGAGATTGCCGACTATTGGGTATTCGGGAGGATATTTTGTGACATTTGGGCTGCCATGGATGTCCTATGCTGTACAGCATCCATTTACAGTCTTTGCTCCATTTCTATAGACAGGTACATTGGGGTTCGTTATTCGCTTCGGTATCCCACTATAGTGACAAGGAAAAGGGTCATACTAGCTCTGCTGGGTGTCTGGATCTTGGCTTTAGTGATCTGCATTGGACCATTACTGGGGTGGAAGCAGCAGACTAATACCAATGAGGCTGTGTGTGATATCACCACAGAAACTTTTTATGCCATAGTTTCATCTTTGGTTTCCTTCTATATCCCCTTGACTGTCATCCTAGTGATGTATTGCAGAGTTTATGTAGTGGCCAAGAGAATCACTAAGAACCTGGAAGCAGGTGTCATGAAAGAAAGGATGGACTCCAAAGAGCTGACCCTGAGAATTCACTGCAGAAACATGAATGATGGATCTTCCAACAGCAAAGGCAAGAACCAACAGCCACGCAGTTCCTTATCTCTGAAATTACTCAAGTTCTCCAGGGAGAAGAAGGCAGCCAAGACTCTGGGGATTGTGGTGGGTTTGTTCATATTATGCTGGCTACCATTCTTCATAGTTTTGCCTTTAGGTAAGTTCCTTTTGCTAGTTTTTAGCAAAATTATTATTAATTATTATTATTATCATTATTATTATTATTAGCTATAATAGCAACAGGGAGAACACTTGGTTTCAGAAACATCCAAAATATGTTCTGGGTAACATTAATTTTTATCATAGAATATTGATATCATAAATTCTTACCGGGTACTGGAGTCTTCTGTGGGGTCAAATAACTCCTTTATCCAAACAAATATGTTACTTATTAAATAAATGATTTGCTTTAAGCATTAAGAATCATCTCCAAGGACAATGTGACAACCTATTAAAGATAACAGAAGAGTCATTTGAGGCACTAGTGAGGACACCTTTGTTGTACTGCTAAAATTAGTATTCATCAGTGATTGCAGGGGAACCACGGGAGTACAAGATTTCCTGATCAGGGAAATAAAAGTGTTTCTGCATTTATGTAAAGTTTAATCCCTATGTAGAGAAATGTTCTACAACTTTCTAATATACTTTGTTGCAAATTTCTCAACTTCTACAAGTTATGTGTTTGTGGTCAATGAATGAGAACCTGCTTATGTAGTTCTGTTCTCAGCTGAGAAGTGGACATCCAGTCCAGGATCCAATATTCTGTGACCTAAGTACATCAGGTCTTGCTGTACAAATGTTACAATGTACTGTAACATTCTGGAGTCCAAGTTAAAAGCTAAAAAGCATTGTGTAGACGGTGCCCTGTTCCCGTATTGCGGACCGCAAACAGTAGGTCTGCTATATACGGGCACCGGCCATGTGCACTCCGTATTATGGATGTGGACCCAGTGACTTGAATGGGTCCACAATCCTCAAGATACGGAGCGGAGGCACAGATCGGAAGCCCATGGAAGCACTGGAATCGCTTCCGTGGGATTTCAGTCCGTGTCGCCGCACCACAAAAGAAAATAGAACATGTCCTATGCATACCGTCAATGGGTTCACATCCGCAAATGACGTGCACACGGACTGTGCCAGGCATTGCAGTCCGCAATATGGGCACGGGGCATGCTTGTGTGCATGAGCCCTTATTCATTTCTCTGCTGAGATCAGTACAGAATTTGCAGCATGCAAATGTAAATATAAGTGTTCCCATTCACTGACAGCAAACACATGTATTATACATTGGTGAGACATTAAAATACAAGGGGCCAGATTTATCATTAAAATACACCACTTTTGTGGTGTAAAATAGTTGCATATTAGCGACTTTTTAAACACCACTTGTGAAAATTCTTTTTGTGAAAGTGGCAATTCTCCGCCTGCCTCACCACTTTTCCAAAAAGGGGTGTGGGGAGAGCCAGGATGGGAGCCGGAACAGTGGCCCAGCCCATTTATCGTGTTCTAAACCAGTTTTCTGTGGATATCAGTATAAGCGCACGGACTGCTGAATGCTGTGCCTAATTTGTGACGATGTGTACACCTCACCATAAATTAGGCACGGAATCCAGCAGTGCACCTGGTTGTCATAGCCCAGCATAGTAGAAGTTGTAGAAATTCCATTTATACAGTTAATAAAGGGATTGTCTCATCTCAAACATTGATGTTATATCGCAAGGATATGCCATCAATGTCAGATAGGTGTGGGTCCCACCACTGGGACCTGCACCTATCTCCAGAACAGGCCCCACAAAGTGAAGGAGCGCTGGCTAGGTTATTTCAGGTATTCCCATAAAGGGAAATGGAGAGGTGGCCATGCATGCACGGCGCTCTCTCCTTCACTTCTCTTTCTGGATATAGGAGCTGGACCCGGCAATATGCCACCAGTGCCCGAAATGCGTCAACCCCTTTAAACTTTACATAAACCTGAAAACCCTTTGCAGGGTCCTGTTCAGTATATTGAATGCATTTTTCCCTGAAGTCTCTTCCAGGGTTTTATGGCATCTAGAAAACCTATTGAAAGTTTCCAAGACATTTTGAGTACTTGACCAAAGAAATGTCATTTATTTTTTATCCGTAAAAATCGTAGACTTTTGCTTCTGCCTATGTTCTTCTAGGTAGCTGCTATCGGCTAATGATTGACTGCCCTTTGTAGAGATGTACAGAGATAATTTCCCCTTTCTTAATTAACCCCAGACATACAGTCAGCAGACATTTTCTCATGTTGACCAAATAAAGGTATGCGCTCTGATTCCAGGCAATTTTAATGCTTACATGTGACATCATTTCTGATGCCGAGTTCTGGGACAGGGCAGCGTATGACACAAAGTTTACGCAGTACATAGAAGTCTGTATATGGTGAGATGTGTATTACTCATTTATAAGGAAATATTCCCACAAGTACTTTGTTGTACTTTACAAGAAAAATCTTAAAAATGGAATGCGCAGAGAAAGTAAAATACGGTATTATATACACTGCATGTAATTGCTCAAATCAGGGGTCTGACTTGTTGCAAAACTACCCGTCCCTGGATGTATTTGATAGCCACAGGATGAAGATTCTTGGTCTAAAACTGAAAGAGGCTTAAAGGGTATTCCAGTTATATAAAGTTATCCCCTATACACCGATGTACTGTGCTCGGCTATCTCTGGAACTCCCAAAGAAATTAATGGAGCGGCAGAGCACATGCATGACTGACCACTCTGTTCATTTCAGGAGGCTCCAGGGTAATGGGGCCCCATTCTCATGATCGGTGGGGGACCATACAGTAGAACCCCCACCGATCTAATAAGTAAAAGGGGATAACTTTATATAACTCGAATACCCATTTAAAGAAAACTTGTCACCTCTCCTGACATAACTTCTTACATTCCCAATGTAATACCAATTCTGGAGCACCTTCTTCTTATGACTCTATGTGATGCCATTCATCTATTGTTACTTCTAGAAGTTTCAAATGAATTACTGGCAGTATGCAATAAAGGTCCACCTGGATGTTACCAGTTGGGGGGAGGGGGCCCCTGCACATGTCTGACATTATCAGTGCTGCTAGTTTCAGGCTGTGCAGGGACACATCCCCAGCTGGTAACATCCAGATGGACCTTTATTGCAGACTGCAGGCATTCATTCATTCCGTTAAATTTCTAGCAGGAATATAAAAGGAATATCAGAACATAGAATTATATGAAAAAAATGATCCAGAATTGTTTTTGCACGAGGAATGCAAGTAGTTACTAATATTACAGGTCCTCTTTAAATTCCTGCAACCGTCAGGATGTCCTCAAGAGAGCTACAGTTGCATACCATTGCTGCAGGTTATAACGGTATGCCAAATTAACTGCAAAGGCCAGGATGACAGAACAGTGACCACCAAACTGCTGTTGGGTCAGGGATGGGTTGAGTTGCAGGCATTGTTGACGACTCATGTCCACCCCTGTAGTCCAACAGAAGTCTGCTTGTGTAAGCCTTGGATATTTCAATGTGTTTCGCTTATAAGCCAAGAAACAAGGCGTGCAGTAATAGGGCGCAGAATTTCCCCATCCTCAGTAAACCTTTGGACATTTTGGCACAACCACCAGCCCTTTATGCCTCTTAGGTGTCAGTCTTGTGTTGTACGGCTTATGCATGCAAACTTATTTTCTTTCTGTGTCCGTTTCGTTTTTTTTTGTGGACCAAATGCGGAACCATTCATTTTAAAGAAGCTACTCCAGATGCATTCCGTTTCTGTATGTCTGTATGTCTGTTCCACAAAAAAATAGAACATGTCCTATTATTGTCCACATTACGGACAAGGATAGTACTGTTCTATTAGGGGCCAGCTGTTCCGTTCAGCAAAATACGGAATGCACATGGACGTTATCCATATTTTTTGCGGATTCATTTTTCTGCATGAGCCCTTAGGCAGCAGGCGCCTGGTCTAGAGATCTTTGATACGCCTCTTCTTGGCCTCTGTATCATTTTAACTCTTTTCACATTTTATGGGTTTTGTTGATTTATGGCAAACAAAGATAAATCTTACTTAATCCTTTTGCCAACCTTCTTTCACAGGCACTGGCACTTAAGACAGTCATGTACTTTAGGCTGTGATCACCTCATGTTTGTGGTATAGGTTTAGCATGTATTTCGGGAAAGCTGCTAACGCTAGATGGAAGCCATCTATGCAGTTCTATACAAAGGTATTCGGTTAAAAAAAATATATATATGTTAAGTGGTCTCCAACCTTTCGCACCTCGTGGGCTGAGTTTGGATGACACACTAAAGGAGGAGAGGCAGCAGCAGCAACATTACAGCCTTTCATGGGTCCTTTTCCTCCTGTCACGTAAGCAGCATTCTCCTGCACTACTGAAAAATGTGTGGGCTGCCCGCTAAACGTTCCACAGATACACTGGTCTAGGACAAAGCAGCGAGCCATGCAGTAGGGCGGACCCCCACCCTAAGAGCCCATTCACACGACTGTATTTGAGTCTGCATCCGTTCCGCAATTTTGTGGAACGGATGCAAACCCATTCATTTCAGTGTGGCCACAAAAGATTCGAACAGCACACCGAGTGCTGTCCGCATCTGTACTTCTGTTCCGTGGCCCCACAAAAAAGATAGACCATGTCCTAGTCTTGTGGAATATTTTAGACAAGAATAGGCATTTATATCATATGGCTGTTCTGCAAAATGCACAGAGCCGGTATCCATGTTTTGCAGATCCACAGTTTGCGGACCGCAAAAACGGTCGTCTGAATGAGCCCTAAGGGAGGACATCTTTAGTAGTACTCGCTCAGGAAATGCTTGTACATTTTGTTTATGTAGTTAACATGCTAAGCGCATGTACATGTCACATGAAGAACTGAAACTGGCTGGCTACCTGGTGGTCTGCTTTAATTTTTCTGAAAGGACGTAGCCTTTAAAACTTCAGTAGCAAAGTCTTTTTTTATGTCCTGTGTGAGATTAGTAAAACGGAGAAGAATGGGGCTTCCTGGCCTCCTCACAGCATCTGACTGAAGACCTCTTGGGCCCACCAGAGGAAGTGATTCTGAGGGCCCACCCTCTCTTTTATTATGGGTCCATTATTATCAGATCTTGGGTCCATTATTATCAGATCTTGGGCCCACCGGTGGATCCTCAGGTCCTCTGGTGAGCCAGTCCAATCCTGCCGCCTCATGACCGATACCTTCCAGAGATGGCATATCCTGTGGGTATACCAGAAATGTCTGAGATGAGAATACCTCTTTAACTAAGCACTTTTTGCATCTGTATAATCCATTTATCTTTACTGAATGCTTATTAATCGACTCCCACGCTGTTCTGTCATTTTACTCAATTAATAACAGCAAGGAACTCATCAAGTAAAAAATCAATGTGTAAAATAAATTGTCCAGCAAGTTGACAGTAAATTCAATTTCAGCTTCTCAATAATTGCTAGGATTTCAAGATAAGGTGTTGATGCTATTGGCATTGTGTGAATATACCCTGAAGCTACCTAGGGGGTACATGGAGGAGGGGAACCCATAACAGAGCTTCAATGATGCACCCTTCTAGCGCTGGTTAACACCACCACACCCCTAACCATTTGGGATAGCACTTGGGGCTTGTTTCCCCCTTTTCTTTTCCAAAACCGCTGGCTTAATTCCTCATACCCATGTTTGATATGTTTTGATAGCCATATTTGATCCCTGTATCCTCTTTCTAGGGGCCCTATAGTAGCCAAATGATCTGCTTCTCTGGTATGCAACCCTTACCTGAGGCTATAAGAATTTCTCCCTTTTAAGAAATAGCATGCATGGAAGGGTAGAAAATGAGTGTGTCATCATGCATTTTTGAGATAATTAGTTTAAATATATTGATAAATCTCAGCTATACAGCTATAAATCATCTGCTTTCCCCTCACACATTATATTATAAACCTGTCTGCCTGCAGCCACCACTAGGGGGAGCTCAGTGCACAGGAATTTATACAGCTATGAAAGTTGCAAAAACTTTTTGAACTGAGCCCCCTGTAATGGTGATTGCACAAAAGTGTTTGGAAGCAGGAGAAAAACTTCTGAGCTGGACCCCCTACTACCATGGGTGCCATAGCAGTGGAGTGGCCAGTCCCCATGGTGAACATACCACAGCCCCTAGCTGTCTGAGCAGGCTAGTAGTTCTTTCTATTAAACGGGTTGTCTCACTGACCATTTGGGACTTCTCCTATATGAGCCAGAGCAATACCCTGGACCAGGCAAAGTGGCTTGTTGGCACGCCCCCAACAACCAGCACTCAGGCACATGCCCCAGTCCCCCCCACGCCTCTGCCAACAGTGGTGAAGTGATTGCCAGTCATGTCTTCTGCTTGTCTTCATGCTTTATGTCAAAGTAGCAGTGTAGATCAGATAGTGGGACTGTCATTCATGGGTGAAATATTTGGGGAAGGCAGGAAAAATGGGACCAGATGGGACTGGAAACTTTATAAGTGATTTTAAAATGAAACGTTATGAAACTCATAAGACAAATAAATATATATAATTAGTTTGGCAGCGATCTGCTAGGGAAGAAACAAAGCACTAAGAGATTAGGAGTAGGTCCAACGTTCCTGTTCACACTATGTCAAAAAAAGCAAAAGTATCTCTGGCTCAAGTATAAAAGCATGTAACAAACACTGCTAAAATGTCCGACCCAGGGTTTCACCCACTATCGGCTTCTTCCGGGGCATACACAGCACATGTTCCAATCCACCTTTCATAGGAAAATTTTATAAACAGTTACACAAATCAAATCCAACGGGAAGGCGTTTTTGGCGTTTGGAAAAAGTAGGTGAAAATTAGGAAGGTGAGGATAAAAATAAAAAAAAATATACGTGAGGGTTTTTGCATTTACAAAAACCCTCATGTATAACTTTGAAATGAAATGTCATCTAAAATAAATTCAAAATAATAATATAATAAAATCATCAGAATAAATAGGAGGGTGTCCCATAAAAAAAATAAAAATAAGAATATAGGGTTGATCTATCTGGCCTGTTATCTGCTGTTTTTTTATACAACAAAACAAAAACAATAATAATAAATGAAAATAAAAATGTAAAAAATAAAAACAAAAAATAGATTTATACACATACGCACTTCATTCACTGGAGATATATTAATAACGTACAAACGATTATAGTCAAAAGAAATATAATCCTAGGTCTATGGCTGCTATGCAAGCAGTCTTGGTTTTCCATATAATTTCTGCATTCATGCATATATTGAATCCGTGTGTTTTCTGGATTTTTTAAAGATGAATATGGAATTTTTGGATGATATGCTTGAACATTTTTATTTGTTTTTATTTGATGTACTTGTATACTGTTTACGAGTTGCCTATAAAAGGTGGATTGGAACATGTGCTGTGTATGCCCCGGAAGAAGCCGATGGGTCGGGCGTTTTAGCAGTGTTTGTTACATGCTTTTATACTGCACTTGTTCCGTCAGTCTCCTTGCTTATTCCGCCTAGTGACTTCCTGCTGGATACAATCTAACACTGCATGATGTGAATACCTATGAGAAAATGAACATGTATTCTGAGTTCAGCTGGGAATTACCCCCTACCACTGATGTGGTAAGCAGTGATTGCGAGACGTCTGTGCTGAGTGTGTATGTGGAGTCGGAGAAGGAGATACAGGACTGAATAGGAGGCCTTCTTACCTTCTATCTCTTCTGAGGTAGTGGTGGTGAGTCCCTGAGACCTGTGTGTTAGGGTTCATGCACATGAACATATATTCTTTCCGTGTTTGTTCCATTTTTTTTTTTTTGCAGACCGTATGCGGAACCATTCATTTCAATGGGTCTGCAAAAATAACGGAAGTTACTCTGTGGGATCAAGACAGCAAATCACGTAATTGTTAAGTTAGCATTGAATCAACTGCATCTTCTGTTGATGCATGTGCGTTCTTACATACTTTTTCATCTGTGTGTAAGGCCTCATGCACACGAACCGGCCAGGCCCGTGCTGCGGACTGCAAATTGCGGTCCACAATGCACGGGCACCAAATGGACCCCACATGTATGGGGTCCACGATCCGCATCTGACGGTCCGTACTGCAAAAAAGTAGTGCATGCACTACTTTTTTGCGGTGTGGAGGAACGGACAGAAAACCGAGGAAGCACTCTGTGGTGCTTCCGTGGGATTCCGTGCCTCTGTTCTGCACCAACCTTCCGGACTGTGGACCCATTCAAGTGAAATGGTCTGCAGTAGGGTTAAGCGAACTTGTTTTCAAGTTCGGCGTACAAGGTAATTCCAGCCTAGGCTGGGTTCATCTCTACTGGTACTAAAAGGGTTACTAGCTGTAGTGTGAACAGTGAATACATTGTCATCATTTCATAGAAGGCTCTGAATAAATATCTTTGCCAGATGCAGAAAAAGTGTTAAAGACATGAACCTCCACTTAATAACTTTTTCTAAGACTTGAAGAAAGAGCTGCAATTGTTTCAGTACATACATTGCTTAAGGCCCCATTCACACGACCGTATTTTTGGTCCACATCCAATCCGCATTTTTTGCAGATAGGATGAAGACCCATTAATTTCAATGGGTGGGCAAAAAAATGTACTGTCCACATCTGTATGTCTGTTCCGCAGTCCTGCAAAAGAGATAGAACATGTCCTATCCTTGTCTGTTTTGTGGACAAAGCTAGGCATTGTTACAATGAGTCTGCAAAAAATACAAAATAAAAAAGGATGCAACACGAATGTCATCCATAGTTTTTGCAGCTCCACATTTTGTGGACTGCAAAATACATATGGTCGAGTGAATGCACCCTAAAGGGGGTTGTCTGGTGTAACATACCCATTGTTAAATAGATTGATAACAAACAGAGGGGTGCTTCCAGCTATAAAGTAGTAAGAAAATTCAGGATGCTTGTCCAGTCACTTCAGTGAGCCCAGGAAGGGAGAGGATAGGAGTGGTAGTAGCAGTAATAGTGGTAGTAGTTATTCATTTTGATGCTCCCATGGGCCATGCAGTGATAGGAAGAACGCATCTTTTCTTTCCTTCAGGCCACTCGCTGGTTTTGGAGCTCCTCCCTGGTGTCAGTTGGGGTGCCCTTGGTGTTGATGGGTGTTAGGGGTGCAAGGCAGGGTCCCATTGAAGCTTGCAGAAGGCAGTACAATGCTGTGGGGATGCAGGTGTTGGTAACGCAATTTTGAGGCCGGATTTTGCAGCAGTTCTTTACTGAAGGTGACAGCAAAATGCAAATACACATACTGAGAGTAGTTGTTACAGTTCAGATGATGCATGGACCAGCAGATCTTACACAGGTTGCAATTTCCACAGTTCAGGAGTTCAGGCTACAAAGGTAGTAGACTAGGGATGAACAAACTTGTGTTTTCAAGTTCAGCGTACAAGGTTCGGGTTATCTAAAAATTCCATTATGGTTTTCATTAAGACGGACCATGACTTATAGTAGACAGGCCAAATGCTCCTTTAATCCCTCTGAATAAATTATGCAAACTTCCCAATAATCTTCCCAATTAAACCATGGGACCCCACCCTCCTTTTATGACAGATTATGTTCTGTTCCTTTCTCTAACTTCAGAATAAATCCTCATTTCCTTCCTCAGAGGCAGGTGGTATAAGGCTCTGTCTCCCAAGCTGGCTGGATCATTTTCCCAGAGGCTGCTTTCTTTCCCTCCTTTCTCCACACTGTCTCAGCTCCAACTGATTGCACCAATCAGATTCCACCTTTCATTTTTCAATGCTCTTTTGGAAAATGAAAGCTGGAATCTGATTGGTTGCTATGGGCAACAAAGTCAGTTATACTTTACACCAGTTTGATAAATCTCCCCCTATGTGTTTTGGCCAGGAGCATGTACTAGGAGGGGTGCTACATTTTCTTCTAGCCATGGAACCCACATTTTCCTTTACCTGTAGGAACTTCCCTTCATAGTATGTGTTTCTATTCACCACCTTCCTGGTTTCTTGACCATGCAACATGGTTGGAGTATCTCTAAACTAATGAAATGACTGTCTTCTTTTGCTAGTTTTGTAGGAGCAGGGAAGCAAGGGCGTAGCTATAGGTGGTGCAGAGGTATCAGTCACTACCGGGCCCAGGAGCCTGAGGGGGCCCAAAGACCCTTGTGCCACATAAGAAGACCCTGGTATTATAAAAAGTGCATGCTGGTCAAATTATACCTCTGGCTGGAGGAAAGGGGTTAGGTCAAGAATTTGGCATGGGGGGCGGGGGTGCAGCAATGTGCTCCTTGCCCCTGTCCACGATGGGAAGGGGGGGCCCAAGCTGAACTCTTGCACCAGGACCCATGAGCTTTTAGCTAGGCCCCATGTTGGGAGGTTACTGTAGGCATATGACCAGACGTGTGTATTAATAGGTTACAGTGGATGTGTTTTATATCCAATGGAGCTTTTAATTGTATCATTAAAAACTGCTTCAAATTAAAAAAAAAACTGTGGAAATTTCAGCTCAGTAAATAAACAAGCCTGTAGAGCCAGATACACAGAGATAAATCCAGGCCGAGGCTTTATTTTAATAAGTCAGGAGGTGACATGAAACTCTCCCTGTGATTCATTACTTGGGCAAAAATAGATGCAAATGTTTGCCATCCTAATGTACCAGTGATTGCAGTTGGAACTAATGTGGCAATTTACTGAGATTACCCAAATTCAGGAGAAAAGTGTTAACTATTAGATAACTGGTCAATGGGACCTGTCAGCATAATACAGGCTGCTGTTTCTAGCAATCTGCATTCCATCAATGCAATGCCCACATTGGATGTTAGATGATCCTGCAGAGCTAAAATGGGAAAATATACAATTTAAATAGTAGCGTTAGTGCACATCCACCAAGACTCTTCCTTTCTGAAGTGTTGAAAAAGGGGAACAGGGGGGACCCCAGTAATTGAGAGACTGGCTGTCCTGAGGCCAGTACAGCAAGTGGACTGTCGGAGTTGAGAGGCATAGATAGTAACTCAGAAAAAACTGTGGGTTTGTGGAAGAATAGTCAAAAACAGGGGCGTTGCTAGGGTCTCAAAAGATCCGGGGCCCAAGCCCCAATGAATATGGCCCAGTTCTTTAAGGCTACATTCAAACTAGCGGTAGCCTTCTGTGCTAAGCCTAGGCCACCGTGCCACTGGAAGTCCGATCCTGTCCCATTCACTAAAATGGGGGTGGGCCGGAGGTTCGCCCGCAGCACGGCAAACATGCCAAGAGGTGGCTGGAATAAAACTGCAGCATGCACGGTGCACTGGCGGTAGCACAGATCTGGCAGGCTGTTCCCCTGCCGGGACAGCCTGCTGGAGATGGCTACTGCTAGTGTGAAAGTAGCCTAAGTCGACCCTCCCTGCACACACTGCATTTTACTGTACTCTCTATACAGCAGCACATACCTCTCACATCCAGGGCCTCCAGGTGACGTCTCCTCTTATGTAGATCTTCTCTGTCATCACCTTCTCAACTCGGTCCAGACAACTTCTTTCAACCGCGCCTTGTCTCTGCAGAGTGTGACACACAGACATCTCAGGTTCCTCACATTTCTATCATCATACCCCAACCTGCAGTCCCCACAGTGTTATCCTGCTGCTTGCTGTGCCCCCCAATACCCCTAAATACTATTCTGAAGAAATATTAATGCCATACAGATAGCCCCCATAGTAATAGTGCTCCTCCAAGTACCACCAATAGTAATTCCCTTTTTAGAATGTCCTCATTAGTAATACTGCCCCTAATAGTGATAATGCTCCCCAATTAATACAAGTATTAAAAATGCCCTCACAGAGCGCCCAGTAGAAATAAGGACCCCCTATTGTTCCCCAAGTGGTAATAAAGCTCCCTACAGACCCCTTAGTAGTTATAAACCCCCCATAGGGCTCTTAGTAGAAATAGGGCGGATCTAGTCCCTCCTATAGAGCCCCCAGTAGTAATAAGAACGCCTATAATGTACCCTGGATTTAAAATGCCCCTAAAGTGCCTCCAGTATTTATACTGCTCCCTACAGTTATAATGCTGTCCCCTGCAGTGCCCCCTGTAGTTATATTCCTCCCTTTAGTGTCCTCGCAAATTATAATTCCTCAGCCCCTACCCCAAACAGTCCCATGTAAATAATACTATATCCCTCCCTCTGCCATAGAGTCCAATGTAACATCACCTCCAATATACAGTGCCATGTAAATAACATCCCTTTCTGTCTACAGACCCCTCCAATATACAGTCCCATGTAAATAACATCACTTTCCTCCCTTCAGCCCCTCCTATATAGTCCCATGTAAATAACATCACTTTCCTCCCTTCAGCCCCTCCAATATATAGTCCCATGTAAATAACATCACTCCCTCCCACAGCCACCATCAATATTCAGTCCCATGTAAATAACATCACCCCCTCACCAGCCTCCTCCAACATACACTCCCTGTAAATAACATCACTCCCTCCCACAGTCGCCATCAATATTCAGTCCCATGTAAATAACATCACCCCCTCCCCAGCCTCCCCCAACATACAGTCCCATGTTAATAACATCAGCCCCTTCCACAGCCACTTCCAACATACAGTCCCATGTAAATTACATCACCCCCTCCCACAGCCACCTCCAACATGCAGCCTCAATAACATCACCCCTGAACATTCAGTCATTCAGTCAATAACATCACTTCCCTCCCTTCAGCCCTAACATACAGTCCCAGTTAAATAACTACAACTTCCAGCATTGCTCTGCCTCTCCCTTCACTTACCTCTCCTCATGTACAGACTTCACCACAGCTTCTTCTACAGGACTTTTCCTCCTCACTGCTGAATGCCCTGCCTTCTTCACTGATCACATGACCTGTGATGTCATCACAGGTCCTTCAGATCTTGCAGTGAGTTAGATTCAATTGTATTGCCCTCCTGAGGACGGCAATACAGTCCTATCTATCTGTCAGGCTGTACATTCAGGGCCTGGGACAAAACATCAGGGCCCAGGTTCGAATGCTTTAGCCTAGCAATGCCCCACAAAAAGAGAAATCCCTCTTCGATTTAGAAAAGGTTTTTCCACTAACAACACTAAGCATCTAACCGCAGCTGGGATCCACAATAATGACCAGAATGGGGGTCCTGGGGTGCCAACTGATTATGGAGCAGTGGAGCACCCACCATTCACCACTCCATAAGGGACTGCTGTGAGCACTCTATTGAGCAGTCCCAATGAACTGAATGGAGCAGTGACTTGGTAAGTGAACACTACTTCATTTTCATGGTTGTTGGAGGTCCCATGAATGGGACACTCAGTTATCAGACACTTATCCCCTATCTGTCCTGTAGATTGTGAATTGTGCCATAAACCAAAGTTATATTCTGTGTAAAGCTACAATTGTGCTGCTGTTAATACTAATCTTGCAAATTGAGCAGTTCCTTGAGGAGATGGCATGCCTTTCTCAAAAGGGCTTAGACTGGAACTGCGTCAGCTACCTGGTTGCTTGAGACCAAACCTGTGTGCGCAAAGTATTGTGTGAAGTGTACACTGTAAACTTGTGGTCGTGTTTAATTGGGCCTCCATGAAAAGTAGTGACGTAGCATAGAATAAGTGCCTAGTGCAACCACACATACCGGTCGGGCAGGCTGTGAAACCTCAGGAGTACTATGAGGTCTCAACCCACTCCGAATTTGTTATGTCACTATTGAAAAAAAGGAGCAACTTCTGTTCAACCGCAAAAGATCTGGTCATTTTAGAGGGGAGTTCCCCTTACAAATCTAGCACCCCTGCTCTACATAACCCCCTTAAGAGGAGTCCAATTTTCATTTTTGCCCTTTGTTTTTTCCTACCTGAATTCCAAGAGTAGTCATTTGTGTCATTTTGCATTCACGTAGCCATATGAGAGCTTGTTCTTTGTGGACAAGTTGTGTGGGCTACTTTTTTCTGTGGGGATAGCTGTAACTTTTATTATACAGTTTACAACTTTTGAAATCTATCTTTCTATTCAGTTTTTTTGACAAAATAATCAAAAAAATCCTGCAAACTGACCACCTTGATTTTTTCCATTATAGCGTTCACCGCACACTATAAACCTTTTTATATTTTAATTATGTCATTTTAAGATATGGCAATATCAATTGTGGTAATGTGTACAGTATAACCTGGGAGGGCGTGTATATCCCACCCAGATACCTCAGCTGGGTGAGGTAAATGAAGTTTAGAAATGGTGTTGCTTCAGCAAACATAGTTGTTGGAGTTGTTTTGTTTAGTTGTATGGGCTGGATTTTATTTGGACTGAGAGGTAGGTTTGGCAGTAGGACCTTTTAGTCCACACACCGTTCTATTGCACGCATTCCCTTTAACCTAAGGTGATTGCAGGTGAGGCGGACTGTGATAATTAATGAGGGATAAATCAACCCTCTGTGTACGAGTCAAGGGGAGAATCAACTTTGAGAGAGGAATTGAAAAGGAAGCCTGCAGAGGCTCTGTGTGGTCCCAGCCAGGAGGGTTGGGGGGCCACAAGCCTGAGTTTTGGGGGACCCAGCAACGCCTGAGAAAAGAGGTGTTGCATGGTCAGAGTTGGGAGGACTCTTGGACGATATCTCCCCAAGGTAATGGTGTGGTTACAGCCAAGAGGCTACTGGACCGTATGGCTGAGTAAAGCCAGATCTCACCCCATGTGTGAACTGTGTCTTAGAGGGAAGTTAGGGAGACCTATATATTAGGTAGAGCCTAGACGGGCAGGTGTTTGTTTTGTATTTGTGTTTTGTGGTGCTGGAACCTCATACCACCCATAACGGTAACTGGGTGATCATCAGTACTGCTGAAGAGACAAAATAAAGCAACCTGTGGACTTTGAACCCCGCTGTCTAAGAAAAGTCTGTCATTCATGACCCCCTGTGAGAGAGTGATCCCTTACACAATGATGTTTATTTCTTATTTGTTTTTATATGTAAATTCAGGAAAAAGGGGTGATTTTTTTATATTATTAAAACCATTTTTAACTGTACTTTTTAGTCCCCTGTATTCAAGTAGTTTTATAAATGCTGACATAGGATCTGCCATTAATACCTCTTGTGGTAGGGTATTCCACAGCTTGACTACTCTAACTGGTATATGTTCTATATTGAGGTATTCTACAAGTGGAAGTACGCTTTAAACTCCCAATTTATCTGAAGTCAGGTCTAGCAAATTCCCAGCAGAGGCTCTCTCATATTCACCATCACTGAGTAACACATCTGGTCCTGTTGTTCATTAAAAGGAGTGTGTCACCAGGAAATTCACAGTTAAACCAGGCACAATGTCTTGTAGGGCTAGCTCAGCTGAATGCAAAGGTATTTTTCACTTGGTGATCTGTTACTTTATCCACATGCAAATGAGAGGTTAAGCGCAGTGAGGGGAGGCACAAGCCACTCTGTGCACCCTTGCTCCTCCTGCTTCCTCTGCCAGCCCCTCCTCTCCTTCTAAATTGACAGGGACAGGTCCCTGCATAGTCATCCTGCTGTCAATCAAGGAGAGAGAGGGAACAAGGGTGCACAGGGTGGCTAGCCCTACAAGCATTGTGCCTGTTTTAACAGTGATAAACTACTTATAAGGTACTGTGTAGACTGATGCTGCAGTCATACTCCCTTCCATTTGTCCCTACTGCTTGACAACCTTGTGGACAAATTTATGTTCCAACGAAGAGACAGATGTAAGAGAATATGACTCTGGGATCAGACTTCACAGGATTTTTTTGTCTGTAATAAGGATGAGCAAACCAGTTTGGTCCGAACTTTGCTATTTTTCAGACGGCAGGCGAACCAGAATATTTTCAGGTTCATTTTGGACAAATCCACTAAGTAGCACCATTTAAGTGCACATGTTGGCGGGAAAAAAAAGCGCTAGGGAGGAAGAGGAAAGGTTCTCACAGGACCCTGAGTAAAAGTGGGGTGAAAGGCTTGCCCTGATTGGCTCCCAGGCTGACAGACAGCCTGGATGAGCCAATCAGTGTTGCTGCAGGCAGGGAGGTGCCCTAGCAGACCGAGCAGAACGCCATTTGTGCTGGGTTGTGAATGAAGGTGGTTGGGTGTTACAGTGTCTGCCAGGAAAATAATCTTAGGGAGTCAGGGAGAGTTAGAGGATCACACAAGGACCCGTTAATTTCTATGGCGCTGCACAAACTGTGGGCAGCACGTTATAGAAGTGTCCTGTTCTTCTCCGTTTTGCAGACAAAAATAGGCAGTTCTATTAGGAAAATGTGGCAGACCCGCGAAATACATACAGTCGTTTGCATAAGGCCACAGTCTGTGGGCTTTGTAAAGCATGTGATGGCTAGAAAAAAAATTAGGATGGTATATGTACCCTGTAGCCTGTACACTGCCTGTTCAAAGTACTAGTCATCATAGTCTATGCTGGAAAATTAAAATGACATATCCAAATATGGCAATTGTTAACAAAGCACAAATACGTCATCTCATGCTCTGTGAATATAGAAAAATTGTGTTCTATGAATCAGTGAGAGACTGGATTCAATAAATCATCCTGTTTTTTTCCCAACCGCAATCAAGTATCTAAATTGGATGGAATTACTAAACCTATCATAGATACATAGTATAGAATTGCAACATCACCACCTAGAGGGTAAAGCTACAAAGTACACAACAATCATTTCTTTATTTATACTCTATACTTTATACTATCTATCTCATATCTATCTATCTATCTATCTATCTATCTATCTCATATCTATCTATCTCATATCTATCTATCTATCTATCTATCTAGAAAAAAATATAAATTGTGAAGCAGCACTTAATGCCAAGTGCAAAAACCCTTGTAAGATTCCGGACAAAGGATCTTCTTAAAAGTGGAAAAAGTGGATCTTTATTTCACCAAAAAGCGCAACGTTTCAACTGCTCACTGCAGTCTTTGTCAAGCAATGGAAATAGTGCTCACACGTGTGATATCCAATAAAACAATCAAAGCATATATAAATTATAAATGTACAGTTTAGAATACAGAATAACATATAAATTGTGAATGGTATAAAGTGCATACTGTGTTATAGAACCGTGAGAGCTATATTCAATACTGTAAAATCAACTGATAGCTCATAATTGAAACATAATAGTGAATAGAGTACACCTGGGTGAATCACGGCTAGTGAATATTCAAATCAATAAAAATCCGCATGGCGCTCACCTTACATGTGTAATCCACTTGTTGTATGCGTTGGCGTACCTCAACACGCAGAGCGCATGCGCTAATGTAGAGTGAAAAGCGCACAGCGCTTGCGCAAACATAAAATAGGATAATCTCCAT
The DNA here is from genome assembly GCA_900303285.1 of Rhinella marina. Taxonomy (NCBI): domain Eukaryota; kingdom Metazoa; phylum Chordata; class Amphibia; order Anura; family Bufonidae; genus Rhinella; species Rhinella marina. The sequence goes on along the minus strand of ONZH01018909.1, from coordinate 52,489 downwards.
GTTGGAGCCTATGCGCTTGCGCGCACAGAGGTTGGGGCTACCGCCCATAGTAAGGATAGTGTATATGTGTTGAAACACCAACATGCGCATGCGTGGAGAGAAGGACTCGGGATTGGTGGCTTAATTGTAACCATAGTTACTTGTAAACAAGTCGGCACCACATCAACGGAACGGCCAATAACAGCGATATACCTGCGAGTCCTCACTCCCACTTCGCTGAGAGCAAGGTATTCGTGTTGTTGGCGCCAGGACAAGGAACACTGCCATGTCCCAAGTCTCGGCATCAAAAAATCGCCCATGATGGCTGAACCTGTTGGGGTTAAACTGAATGAATAGAATGTAGGGAGAAAGGTCAACCCTCAGTGACACTGAAGGGGACCGATCACCAGTAATGTCATGTCCCATTGTTAACACGCCACCAAATAATATCATATATTTAAAACCACGGGCGCAAAACAATAAGACATACACCAAATATATAATCTGAATATGTAAATACGGTACGCTCACATCATTATACAACAATAAAAAAATAGGGGATCACATGTGTAGTGGCATCATCAGGAATCAGACCCACCAACTCACACATCATCTTATGTGTCGATAGGAAGTCTAATTCTCTATGCATTCCTATGGGAGCCTCACTTTCAGTCTCATAGGAATGAATAGAGCAGTAATTGGCTTCCTGTCCTGGGTCAGTTGGAGGTCAGGGAGTTGGTCACATGACCCAGCTACAATTAGAAGAGAGGTGAAAACTCTCAATTACAGTCTCTGATAAGAAGATTGCATTCCCTACAGATTATATCATGCAACTTTCTAAGGGTACTTTCACACCGGCATCGGACTCCGGCAGTCTGTTCCGGCGGGTGGACAGCGCGCTGGATCCGTGCTGCCGCAGATGCACGTCTGTTCACCTGCCGGAACAGCCCGCCGGAGTCCGATGCAACAGGTGTGAAACTAGCCTAACAGGTCAGAGAATAAAAATTTTTGCGGGAGTTCTTCTTTAACCTGTTTAACTCCGCCTACCATATTAAGGCGGTATAGGTAAAAGAGCTTTAAATTGTTAAAAAAAGGCAGCTGGTTGTGTTTTCATTTTGGGATCATACACACACGTGTAATCCCAGATACAGGGGATGACTGAGTCTGTAGAAACAGCATGGTCATTAGAAGGGCAAGATTTACCAACTCCTGAGCTGAAGACACTCCATTGACTATAATGGGGTCTTCTCAGAATGCTGCTCCTTTACCGGACAAAAAAGTCGTACACGCAGGACTTTTTTGTCTGGTCTTTTTGAATCTGTGACAGTGGCCCGATCGCATATGTGAATGGATGGTATTAGATCAAAGTATAGCATAAGCTGCTTATAAGTCAAATACAGCACCATAACCAAGTTCACTGCATGAATACAGCACTAGAACGTTGTTTAAAACACAAAAACAGCATAAGAATCACGATCACTACATAAACACAGCACCAGAACTAACCCCATAAGTCAAATACATCACCAGAACCAAGCATACAAGGCAAATACAGCACTAGAATCAACCACATAAATATAGCACCAGAACCAAACCCGTAAGTCAAATACAGCACCAGTACTAAACCCATACAGCACCAGAACTATGTTCATTACATAAATATAGCACCAGAACCAAACCCATAAGTCAGGCTGAACTGGATGGACAGATGTCTTTTTTCGGCCTTATAAACTATGTTACTATGTAAATACAGCACTAGAACCAAGCATGCAAACCAAATACAGCACCAGAATTAACTACATAAATATAGCACCAGAACTAAACCCATAAGTCAAATACAGCACCAGAACCAAGTTCACTACATAAATACAGCACCAGAACCATGTGCAGTACATATATACAGATTTTAAAAGTTCAATACAGAAACCATTTGAGTATTCAGGTCTGCCCGTGTTATATAAGCTTGTAAGGTGTGAAACTACAGCTCCTAGTATGGCCTGAACAGTAGTAAAGGGATGTTGCTTCAAAAAACTGCATGCTACCACCCATCGACAGCCAGGGTGTAGCTATAGGGGGTGCAGAGGTAGCAGTCGCTACTTGGCCCAAGAGTCTGAGGGGCCCCAAAGACCCTTGTGCCTCATAAGAAGACAATGATATTATAGAAAGGGCATGCAGGTCAAGTTACACCTATGGCTGAAGGGAAAGGGTTAGAGGTAAAAAATTTGGCATGGGGGGTGCCCTTTCAATTTTTACTAAGGCAGCATGAAGGCTATGTGCTCCCCTGCCTCTGGCCTCAAAGCACTGAGGGAAGGAGGCCCAAGCTGAACCCTTGGCCCAGGGCCCATGAGCCTTTAGCTACGCCCTGTCGACAGCTGTAGATCATCCAGGTGACTACAGCTCTCTTCATACACAGTCAGTGGCAGAATAATCATTTCTATTTAGTGACTTACAGGTGACGCCACCTCCTGAGTTCTTCCTTATCTGGTTCAGACCACCATGACGACATCTCCTGGCCACAGTTCGGCACTGCAGATTTTGCCAAGAAGCCCAATGTTAGTGCCACATACTCTGTGCCCTCTGTATATAGTGCCACATGCTGTGTCCTCTGTATATAGTGCCACACACTCTGTGACTTCAGTATATAGTGCCACACATAGTGCCCCTAATGCTAGTGCCACATGCTCTGTGCCCCTGTATAAAGTGCCACATGCTTGGCGCCCCTTATAAATTGTTTCACTTACATGTGCCCCCTGTATGTGTAGTGTCTTATATGTGCTCCCTTTATGTATAGTGCCTCTTACAGTATATGTGTCCCCTTTATGTATAGTGCCTCTTATATGCCCCTTTTATGTATAGCAACTCTTATATGTGCCCTTTATATGTGCCCACTTTATGTATATTACCTCTTACATGTGCCCCTTTTATGCACAGCACCTCTTATATGTGCACCCTTTACGTATAGCACCTCTTATATGTGATCCCTGTATGTATAGTGCCTTTTATATGTGCACACTTATGCATAGCGCCTCTTATATGAGCCCACTTTATGTATATTGCCTCTTATATGAGCCTACTTTATGTATAGTGCCTCTTATATGTGCCCCCTTTATGTATAGTGCCTCTTATATATGCCCTCTTTTATGTATAGTGCCTCTTATATGTGCAGCGCCACCTATATACGCCCCCTTTATGTATAATGCCTCTTATATGTGCCCATTTTATGTATAATGCCTCCTGTATGTGCCCCCCTTTATGTATAGTGCCTCCTGTTTGTGCCATCCTTTGTGTACAGTGCCTCCTATATGTGCCCCCTGAGTACAGTGTACACACACTGTATTATAATACTCGGTAGAAGCTGGAATGCAGTGGGTAACAGAAAATGTGATGTCACCAGTTACATGTTGCTGATGGTCACATGGTAAGAGTTATAATAGATGCAGTCAGTATATAGTATATATACTGTATATAGTATATACAGTATTGTACTGATATGTGCGGTACTAGGTACAAATTACCACTTGTATTTCAAATATCAGTACACTGCTTTATATACACCATATATCTGTACATAATGTATACTTCATACCTCACATATCAGTATACCGCTGTATATACTGTCTATCTGTACCCACTGCATCTATTATACTTTTATATAAATTACACCTCATATCTCACATGTGTACACTGCTTTGTATACTATATATCTGTACACACTGCATGTAACCACTACCTCACATGTCAGTACACTACTGTGTATACCATACATCTGTACACACTGCATTTATTATACCTGATACCTCACATATCAGTACACTTCTGTATATACTATATATCTGTACACACTGCATTAATACATGCAGTGTATGCAGATATATAGCATACACAGCAGTGTACTGATATGAGGTACAAAGTATAAAATATGTAGTTGGTACAGATATATACAGCAGTGTACTGATATACCTGTACCCACTACATCTTTTATATCTTGTACCTGATGTATCAGTACACTGCTTTATATACTATACATCTGTACACACTGCATCTATTATACCTCGTACATGACATATCAGTACACTGCTGTATGTACTATATATCTGTACACACTGTATCTATTATATCTCGTACCTTACATATCAGTACTCTGTGTGTATACTATTTGTCAGCTACGAGGTATAAAAGATACAGTGGGTACAGATATATGTGGCCAGTCATATATTATTAGGGTTAGAATTAGTATTACGGTTAGGAATAGTAATAGGTTAGGCTGGAAGTGTACAGTCATGGCCAAAAGTTTTGAGAATGACACAAATATTATATTTTCACATGATCTGCTGCCCTCTGGTTTTTATGTGTGTTTGTCAGATGTTTTTATCACATACAGAAATATAATTGCAATCATATTATGAGTAACATAAGCTTATATTGACAGTTAGAATGAGTTAATGCAGCAAGTCAATATTTGCAGTGTTGACCCTTCTTCTTCAGGACCTCTGCAATTCTCCCTGGCATGCTCTCAATCAACTTCTGGACCAAATCCTGACTGATAACAGTCCATTCTTGCACAATCAATACTTGCATTTTGTCAGGATTTGTAGGTTTTTGTTTGTCCACCCGTCTCTTGATGATTGACCACAAGTTCTCAATGGGATTAAGATCTGGGGAGTTTCCAGGCCATGGACCCAAAATCTCTATGTTTTGTTCCCTGAGCCATTTAGTTATCACCTTTGCTTTATGGCAAGGTGCTCCATCATGCTGGAAAAGGCATTGTTGATCGCCAAACTGCTCTTGGACAGTTGGGAGAAGTTGCTCTCGGAGGACATTCTGGTACCATTCATTATTCATGGCTGTGTTTTTAGGCAAGACTGTGAGAGAGCCGATTCCCTTGGCTGAGAAGCAACCCCACACATGAATGGTTTCAGGATGCTTTACAGTTGGCATGAGACAAGACTGGTGGTAGCGCTCACCTCGTCTTCTCCGAATAAGCTGTTTTCCAGATGTCCCAAACAATCGAAAAGGGGATTCATCAGAGAAAATGACTTTACCCCAGTCCTCAGCAGTCCACTCCCTGTACCTTTTGCAGAATATCAGTCTGTCCCTGATGTTTTTTCTGGAGAGAAGTGGCTTCTTTGCTGCCCTCCTTGAGACCAGGCCTTGCTCCAAGAGTCTCCGCCTCACAGTGCGTGCAGATGCACTCACACCTGCCTGCTGCCATTCCTGAGCAAGCTCTGCACTGCTGGTAGCCCGATCCCACAGCTGAAACACTTTTAAGAGACAGTCCTGGCGCTTGCTGGTCTTTCTTGGGCGCCCTGGAGCCTTTTTGGCAACAATGGAACCTCTCTCCTTGAAGTTCTTGATGATGCGATAAATTGTTGACTGAGGTGCAATCTTTCTAGCTGCAATACTCTTCCCTGTTAGGCCATTTTTGTGCAGTGCAATGATGACTGCACGTGTTTCTTTAGAGATAACCATGATTAACAGAAGAGAAACAATGATGCCAAGCACCAGCCTCTTTTTAAAGTGCCCAGTGGTGTCATTCTTACTTAATCATGACAGATTGATCTCCAGCCCTGTCCTCATCAACACCCACACCTGTGTTAATGGAGCAATCACTGAAACGATGTTAGCTGGTCCTTTTAAGGCAGGGCTGCAATGATGTTGAAATGTGTTTTGGGGGATAAAGTTCATTTTCTAGGCAAATATTGACTTTGCAAGTAATTGCTGTTAAGCTGATCACTCTTTATAACATTCTGGAGTATATGCAAATTGCCATTATAAAAACTGAAGCAGTAGACTTTGTAAAAATTAATATTTGTATCATTCTCAAAACTTTTGGCCATGACTGTATTACTGTGTGTAATACACTTCCAGCCAATGCATTACAATACAGAAGTATTGTATTTTTACAAAAAAAAGTTTCAATTCCCCCCCCAAAAAAGCGTCCTTTTCACAAAATAATATAAAAAAAAATTGTAAAAAATAGTGAAAAAAATAAAAATAGATAAATTAGGTATCACCGCGTCCGTATCGACTGGCTCTATAAAAATATCACATGATCCACCCCGCCAGGTGAACTCAGTAAAAAAAAAAAAAAAAAAAACTGTGCCAAAACAGCCTTTTTGTGGTCACCTTCCCTTACAAAAAGTGTAATAGCAGGTGATCAAAAAGGCGTATTTACCCCGAAATGGTACCAATCAAACCGTCATCTCGTCCCAAAGAAATGTAGACCCTACCTGAGACAATCGCCCAAAAAATAAAAAAAAAATATGGCTCTCAGAAAATAGCAACACAAAAAAAAGATTTTATTCTGTTCAAAAATGCATCTAATGTGTAAAACTTTCCAAAAATAAAAATGTTTAACATATTATTGACATAATGTGTTTGACACATTAAAAATATTACATGAGATGGCCCCCCAGGTGAATGCTGTAACAAAAATTTTTAAAAAACTATGCCATAACAGCCATTTTTTTTCACCTTGCCTCACAAAAAGTGTAATAGCAGGCGATCAAAAAGACGTATTTACCCCAAAATGGTACCAATCAAACCGTCATCTTGTCCCGCAGAAAAATAGACCCTACCTGAGACAATCACCCAAAAAATAAAAAAAATATGGCTCTCAGAAAATAGCAACACAAAAAAAAGATTTTATTCTGTTCAAAAATGCATCTAATGTGTAAAACTTTCCAAAAATAAAAATGTTTGACATATTGGGTATCGCCGCGTCCGTAACAACCTGCTCTATAAAAATATTACATGAGATGGACCCCCAGGTGAATGCTGTAACAAAAATTTTAAAAAAAAACTATGCCATAACAGCCATTTTTTTCACCTTGCCTCACAAAAAGTGTAATAGCAGGCGATCAAAAAGGCGTATTTACCCCAAAATGGTACCAGTCAAACCGTCATCTTGTCCCGCAGAAATGTAGACCCAACCTGAGACAATCGCCCAAAAAATAAAAAAAATATGGCTCTCAGAAAATAGCAACACAAAAAAAGATTTTATTCTGTTCAAAAATGCACCTAATGTGTAAAACTTTCCAAAAATAAAAATGTTTGACATATTGGGTATCGCCACGTCCGTAACAACCTGTTCTATAAAAATATTACATGAGATGGCCCCCCAGGTGAATGCTGTAAAAAAATTTTTAAAAAAAACTATGCCATAACAGCCATTTTTCTTGCCTCACAAAAAGTGTAATAGGAGATTAAGACAATAACTCAAAAAAATAAAAATCAATGACTCCCGCAAACCAATCCATCAAAATCTGTGCTGCAAAATCCATATGGCGCTCCTTCTGTTCTGAGTCCTGCCATGTGCCCCCACAGCAGTTTACCACCACATATGGGGTGTTGCCGTATTCAGGAGAAAATGGGGAACAAATTATGAGGTGCTTTTCTCCTGTTACTCCTTGTGAAAATGAAACATTTGGGGCTAAAGCAACATTTTATTGGAAGAAATGAAACTTTTCATTTTCACAGCCAAGTGTTTCCAAATTCCCATATGGCCAGTACCCCCCTTAATATATTCTTTGAAGGGTGTAGTTTCCAAAATGGGGTCACTTTATGAGGGTTTCCACTGTAGGGGTACGTCAGGGTCTCTCAATTACAAAATGGTGCCTAAAAACCATTCTAGCAAAATCTGCCTCCAAAATCCGTATGGCGCTCCTTTCCTTCTGACCACTGCCACAAACCCATAGAGACGTTTACCACCACATATGGGGTATTTCTGTAAACTGCAGAATCAGAGTAATGTATATTGAGGTTTAGTTTGCTGTTAACCTTTGCTGTTTTGCAAGAAAAAAATTATTAACATGAATAATCTACCAAAAAAGTGAAATTTTGAAATTTCACCTCCATTTTCCATTAATTCTTGTGGAACACCTCAGGGGTTAACAACAGCAGTTTTTTATAATTTGAGGGGTGTAGTTTCTAAAATGGGGTCATTTATGGGTGGTTTCCATTATGTAAGCCACTCAAAATCACTTTATATCTGAATTGGTGCTTAAAAAAATGGTTTTGGAAATTTTGTTGAAGATTTTAAAATTGGCTTCTAAACTTCTAAGCCTTCTAACGTCCCAAAAAAGTAAAATGACATTTATAAAATGATGCTAAAATAAAGAAGACATATGGGGAATGTAAAATAATAACTATTTTTGGAGGTATTACTATATATTTTGAAAGTAGAGAAATTGAAATTTGGAAATTTGGAAATTTTTCCAAATTTTTGGTAAATTTGGTATTTTTTTATAAATAAAAATGAAATATTTTGCCACAAATTTACTACTGTCATGAAGCACAATATGTGACGAGAAAACAATCTCAGAATGGCTTGGATAAGTAAAAGCGTTCCAAAGTTATTACCACATAAAGTGACACATGTCAGATTTGCAAAAAATGGCCTGGTCAGGAAGGTGAAAACAGGCTGAAGGGGTTAAACTTTTTTTGTAATAAAAACTTTCAGTTCAGAAAACTTACTCCAGAAGTTCATTGAGGATCTCTTAAGGATCCAATGTTGTCCTAAATGACTGATGAAGAGAAATAGAATCCACCTGTGTGTAATCAAGTCTCCGTATAAATGCACCTGCTCTGTGATAGTCTCAGGTTTCTGTTTAAAGCACAGAAAGCATCATGAAGACCAAGGAACACACCAGGCAGGTCCGTGATACTGTTGTGGAGAAGTTTAAAGCCGGATTTGGATACCAAAAGATTTCCCAAGCTTTAAACATCCCAAGGAGCACTGTGCAAGCGATCATATTGAAATGAAAGGAGTATCAGACCACTGCAAATCTACCAAGACCCGGCCATCCCTCTAAACTTTTCATCTCAAACAAGGAGAAGACTGATCAGAGATGCAGCCAAGAGGCCTATGATCACTCTGGATGAACTGAATCAGCAGGGACAGGGAAGATGGATAAAATTGATGGGAAGATGGATGGAGCCAAATACAGGACCATTCTGGATGAAAACCTGTTGGAGTCTGCAAAAGACCTGAGACTAGGACGGAGATTTATCTTCCAACAAGACAATAATCCCAAACATAAAGCAAAATCTACAATGGAATGGTTTAAAAATAAACGTATCCAGGTCTTAGAATGGCCAAGTCAAAGTCCAGACCTGAATCCAATTGAGAATATGTGGAAAGAGCTGAAAACTGCTGTTCACAAACGCTCTCCATCCAACCTCAAAGAGCTCAAGCTGTTTTGCAAGGAAGAATGGGCAAGAATTTCAGTCTCTAGATGTGCAAAACTGATAGAGACATACCCCAAGCGACTTGCAGCTGTAATTGCAGCAAAAGGTGGCGCAAAAAGTATTAATGCAAGGGGGACAAATAATTTTGCACGCCCCACTTTTCATTTTTATTATTACAAAAAAAGTTTAAATGATCCAATAAATTTTGTTCCACTTCACAATTGTGACCCACTTTTTGTAGGTTCTTCACCAAAAATTTTAAATGTTATATCTTTTTGTTATATCTTTCGGAAGGCACTGTATATCTATCTAACCTCAAGATATTTTGCAGACTATTTCCCACACGTTATAGTGCCTGCTTTCTTTATTTTTAGAAGAAGTTGCTTTGTGTCTTTGTCTTTTTACCTCTTGTGAGACCAGCTTTGTCTCTTTCAGGTTTATTTTTCATTTTTAAGATACAATGCCTCTCTCAAGCCTGCCATTTGTTTTATTTACATTTTTAGTTATATATCATAACTAGCTAAAGGACCCGGCTTCGACCGGGTATATTTAATCTATTTCATTTTATGTTTGTGTGTGTCGTTAAAAGATATTGAGAGTGGCCTCTACAGTGCCCCCCCCCCCTTAACAGAAACATCCACAGCGCTCTCCCCTTTAACTGTGACCTCCACAGCAGCTAGGGTGGCCACTGTCTTCACCCCAGAATGCCGGACCTCACCGGCCATTCCCACAAACGTGAAGCAGCGCCCCTGGTCCCCATGAAGCCACACCACTAAACATGAGACCACGCCCCCTGACTCTGTGAAGACACAGAGGAGAAGCTGTCTGAGCGTGAGCTACCGAAAGGGTGGACATCCCTGCGTCCGTCCAGGCACTGCACCGGACGGAGAACAGGTAGCCAGAAAACTGGACTGTCCAGCCTAAAGCCGGACATCTGGCCACCCTAACATCAGCCTGCCCCTAGGGTGGCCAGAGGTCCGGTTTTTGGCTGGACAGTCTGGCTTTCAGACTCCCTGTCCACCGTCCGGTGCAGATCCTGGACAGACACAGGGATGTCCACCCTTTCAGTAGCTCACACTCAGACAGCTTCTCCTCCGTATCTTCACGGAACCAGGGGGCATGGCCTCGTGTTTAGAAGTGTGGCTTCATTCGGACCGGTGGCATGGCTTCATGTTGGGGGGAGGCTGGACAGTCTGGCTTTCAGACTCCCTGTCCTCTATCATGCGCAGGGCCTGCATGGACACAGGGATGTCCTTTTGAACAGCTCACTCTCAGACAGCAGCACTGTGCAGTCTGATCATGAGCTGCGGGGAGAAAGTCACCCTCCCTCCCACCGCTGCAGCTGACAGAAGTTGATTTTTACCTTCATTTTTTCAATCCCGGTCAGATGCGGAGTGGAAGGGCGTGGCCTGTCTGATGTGGGACCTGGGGGTGGGGCTTTTCAGTCCTTCTTTTGAGGGTGGCCTGAATTACAGGTTGATGCCATAGTAATTTAGGAGGAAACACAGTGGGTAGCAGTGGAAGAAAACTACTGAACGGTAAATATGTGAAATTTACATTATATGAGGAAATGATTGATGATGAATTAGTCTAAAACATAAGTTATATTTATGGTCACCGGAATACCCCTTTAACAGTGTCATCCACAGCGCTCTGCCCCTTTGAAGCAGACCTACAGCAGTGAACTGGCTGGGTTGTTATGGAAACCTGGTGTGTGTGGAGACTAACTGCCTGTGAGCTTCTATTGGCTGATAAGGGTTATGTGACCAGGCTTCTATTGGCTAATGCATTTTTTGGGAATATCTCAGGAACGGTACGTCCTGGAGAGCTGAGACCCGTTCTAAAACCTTCCCGGACACCTGATGTACCTGTGTGCCAAATCTCGTGATTGTAGCTGCGACGGTGCGGATTCCTTTAGCGGACATACATACACACACACACACATACTCTCAGCCTTATATATTAGATAACTATATATCATATGTACTGTATTTCAATCCTAATGTAGTAAAAAAAAAATGACCATTTTTTTAATAACTAGACCTTCCAGACTCCTGGAAGAGCTGGCAAATTTCCCAGGAACCGCAGGAGCCTCTCAGTGCCTCCTGGAAAGCTGCCCTAGATAAACTTTAACCATGTGTGGCACTAGGATGCTGAATCATCAAACAGCCCCAACATCCAGACACACATTGGGTGCAAATCTGACACGTGTCACTTTGGGTAAATTTGTCGATAAGTTTTACCTTTATTTAAATGTGTCGCCATTTTCTGAGCGCTATATTTTATTAATTTTTCTGCCGATCATCTTGAGTGTGGGCTCATTTTTTGTGTGATGAGATGATGTTTTCATTGGTACCATTTTGGGGTACATAGTACTTTTTGATCATTTGCTATTGCACTTTTTGTTAGGCAAGGTGACAAAAAATGGCTATTTTGGCACTGTTTTTATTTATTTTTTGACTGGGTAGGATCATGTGATATTTTTATAGAGCTTGTCGTTATGGATGAGGAAATACCTAATATCTCTATTTTTAAGTTGTTTATTGTACATAGCTTGATGAGGGGAAAGGGTACTTTTTTTACTTCAAACTTTTTGCATTTTTTTTTACTTTTTATTTTTGTCCCGCTGTGGGACATCAACTTTTCAGGATCTGAGCCCTGATATATATATATACACATACAGGGTGGGCCATTTATATGGATACACCTAAATAAAATGGGAATGGTTGGTGATATTAACTTCCTGTTTGTGGCATATTAGTATATGGGAGGGGGAAAAATTTTCAAGATGGGTGATGACCATGGTGGCCATTTTGAAGTCGGACATTTTAGATCCAACTTTAGTTTTTTCAATGGGAAGAGGGTCATGTGACACATCAAACTTATTGAGAATTTCACAAGAAAAACAATGGTGTGCTTGGTTTTAACGTAAGTTTATTCTTTCATGAGTTATTTACAAGTTTCTGACCACTTATAAAATGTGTTGAAAGTGCTGCCCATTGTGTTGGATTGTCAATGCAACCCTCTTCTCCCACTCTTCACACACTGATAGCAACACCGCAGAAGAAATGCTAGCACAGGCTTCCAGTATCCGTAGTTTCAGGTACTGCACATCTCGTATCTTCACAGCATAGACAATTGCCTTCAGATGACCCAAAAGATAAAAGTCTAAGGGGTTAGATCGTGAGACTTTGGGGGCCATTCAACTGGCCCACGACGACCAATCCACTGTCCAGGAAATTGTTCATCTAGGAATGCTCGGAACTGACACCCATAATGTGGTGGTGCACCATCTTGCTGGAAAAACTCAGGGAACGTGCCAGCTTCAGTGCATAAAGAGGGAAACACATAATCATGTAGCAATTTCACATATCCAGTGGCCTTGAGGTTTCCATTGATGAAAAATGGCCCCACTATCTTTGTACCCCATATACCACACCATACCATCAATTTTTGTGTTTCAACAGTCTTGGAGGGATCTATCCAATGTGGGTTAGTGTCAGATCAATACCGTGTTTCCCCGAAAGTAAGGCCCTGTCTTACATTAAATTTACCCCCAAAAGTCCCACCCTGCCTTACTTTCGGGGAGGCCTTACATTAGACAAAAAAAAATGACACTTTTTTTAACAATAAAATTGACATTTAATAACAGGCTGAACAGTATGGCCAAACAAATAAACAAATGTCTCAAGAATATCTTGCTACTACCGTTTTAATACGGTATTTCCATGTATAACATGCAAATAATGAACAATGAACAGTCAGGAACAGTCTCAATACCGTATGTAACCCCGTTCAGTCAGCATTTTCTGCTTGCAGAATTCAGCAAGATTTTTGCCCCGGGATTCTTCCACTATCCCTTTTTTGTACTCCACGGAGTAGCTCTTTCTTTTGCCTGAACCGGAAGTGCTCATCTGGGGGTAAAAATATACTGTACGGTATCAGCATTGTTTCTGGTACAGTATCCCCTGCAGCTCCCCCATCCCTGTGTGCATGATCCCCTGCAGCTCCCCCATCCCTGTGTGCATGATCCCACTGCACCGTGCACCCCCACTCTGCCCATGTGCTGCCACCACCCACACGCAGCCCCATACACACACCCTTACGATCTCCTCTGCGGTGCCGGTGGGAGCCTTCTGCTGCAGGGGACGCTGGCCAATCAGCTGCGAGCCTGCAGGGCCGTGACGTCGCGGCTGATCGGCCAATCAGAGCTCGAGCTGATGGCCAATCAGCTTCGAGCTGCAAGGACAGTGACAGGGACGGTGAATGGCGGAGCCGGCCACAAGAAGCCCGCAGGCAGGCGAGTATGACAGCATGGAGGGGCCTGAACACATTCCCCAGCCACCCCCCACCATAGACGGCCTTACATTCCTCACAGACGCCCCCCCCGATAGCGGCCTTACAATCGGGGGGTGCCTTACATTGGAGAACCCTGGGCACCCCCCTACCCTGCCTTACTTTCGGGGGGGTCTTATATTCGGGGAAACACGGTAGCGGTGGTTTTGTTTGTTAACTTCACAATTCACATAAAAGTTTGCCTCATCACTGAACAAAATGTTCTGTGTAAACTGAGGGTCCTGTTCCGATTTTTGTTTTGCCCATTCTGCTAATTCAGTGCGCCGATCTGAGTCATCTTCGTTGAGATGCTGCTGCAGCTGGAGTTTGTAAGGGTGCCATTTGTGAGTAGCTCATATCCGCCGAAGGGATGTTCGACTGATGCCACTCTCCAGTGACATGCGGCGAGTGCTACGCTGTTGCCTTTTGCTGAATGAAGCTAGGACAGCCACTGATGTTTCTTTATTAGTGACAGTTTTCATGCGTCCACATTTTAGCAAATTCAACACTGAACCAGTTTCGCAAAACTTGGCAAGCAGTTTGCTAACTGTAGCATGGGAGATGGGTGGTCTCGTAGGGTGTCTTGCATTGAAATCTGCTGCAATGACCCGGGTACTGTGTTCACCAGACATCTACACAATTTCTATCCACTCCTCACGTGTTAACCTCTGCGACATGTCAATGGCTGTAAACAAAGAGAAGCTTGTAAATAACTCATAAAAGAATAAAGTAACGTTAAAATCAAGCACACCATTGTTTTTCTTATGAAATTCTCAATAAGTTTGATGTGTCACATGACCCTCTTCCCATTGAAAAAACTAAAGTTGGATCCAAAATGTCCGACTTCAAAATGGCCGCCATGGTCACCACCCATCTTGAAAAGTTTTCCCCCTCCCATATACTAATGTGCCACAAACAGGAAGTTAATATCACCAACCATTCCCATTTTATTTAGGTGTATCCATATAAATGGCCCACCCTGTATATATATATATATATATATATATATATATATATACATCCAGTACAGACCAAAAGTTTGGACACACCTTCTCATTCAAAGAGTTTTCTGTATTTTCATGACTATAAAAATTGTAGTGTAGATTCACACTGAAGGCATCAAAACTATGAATTAACACGTGGAATTATATAGTTAACAAAAAAGTATGAAACAACTGAAAATATGTCTTATATTCTAGGTTCTTCAAAGTAGCCACCTTTTGCTTTGATTACTGCTTTGCACACTCTTGGCATTCTCTTGATGAGCTTCAAGAGGTAGTCACCTAAAATGGTTTTCACTTCACAGGTGTGCCCTGTCAGGTTTAATAAGTGGGATTTCTTGCCTTAGAAATGGGGTTGGGACCATGAGTTGTGTTGGGCAGAAGTCAGGTGAATACACAGCTGATAGTCCTACTGAATAGACTGTTAGAATTTGTATTATGGCAAGAAAAAAGCAGCTAAGTAAAGAAAAACGAGTGGCCATCATTACTTTAAGAAATGAAGGTCAGTCAGTCCGAAAAATTGGGAAAACTTTGAAAGTGTCCCCAAGTGCAGTTGCAAAAACCATCAAGCGCTACAAAGAAACTGGCTCACATGAGGACCGCCCCAGGAAAGGAAGACCAAGAGTCACCTCTGCTGCGGAGGATAAGTTCATCTGAGTCACCAGCCTCAGAAATCGCAGGTTAACAGCAGCTCAGATTAGAGACCAGGTCAATGCCACACAGAGTTCTAGCAGCAGACACATCTCAACAACAACTGTTAAGAGGAGACTGTGTGCAGCAGGCCTTCATGGTAAAATAGCTGCTAGGAAACCACTGCTAAGCACAGGCAACAAGCAGAAGAGACTTGTTTGGGCTAAAGAACACAAGGAATGGACAGTAGACCAGTGGAAATCTGTGCTTTGGTCTGATGAGTCCAAATTTGGTTCCAACCACCGTGTCTTTGTGCGACGCAGAAAAGGTGAACGGATGGACTCTACATGCCTGGTTCCCACCGTGAAGCATGGAGGAGGAGGTGTGATGATGTGGGGGTGCTTTGCTGGTGACACTGTTGGGGATTTATTCAAAATTGAAGGCATACTGAACCAGCATGGCTACCACAGCATCTTGCAGCGGCATGCTATTCCATCCGGTTTGCGTTTAGTTGGACCATCATTTATTTATCAACAGGACAATGACCCCAAACACACCTCCAGGCTGTGTAAGGGTTATTTGACCAAGAAGGAGAGTGATGGGGTGCTACGCCAGATGACCTGGCCTCCACAGTCACCAGACCTGAACCCAATCGAGATGGTTTGGGGTGAGCTGGACCGCAGAGTGAAGGCAAAAGGGCCAACAAGTGCTAAGCATCTCTGGGAACTCCTTCAAGACTGTTGGAATACCATTTCAGGTGACTACATCTTGAAGCTCATCAAGAGAATGCCAAGAGTGTGCAAAGCAGTAATCAAAGCAAAAGGTAGCTACTTTGAAGAACCTAGAATATAAGACATATTTTCAGTTGTTTCACACTTTTTTGTTAAGTATATAATTACACATGTGTTAATTCATAGTTTTGATGCCTTCAGTGTGAATCTACAATTTTCATATTCATGAGAAGGTGTGTGAGAAGAAAAATGAGAAGGTGTGTCCAAACTTTTGGTCTGTACTGTGTATATATATATATATATATATATATATTATCATTATTATAATATTATATTTGATATATATTACATTTCATAGGCTTTCGTAGGAGGCAGGCCCCAATGTCTGTATAAGGTATCGGGTTGCCGTAGCAGCCATGCCTTCGCACCCCCCGGGGTTTAATGGGTTAATCCACCAACATGGGCATTTCCAGTAACAGCCCCCAGCCCCAGGCGGAGTTTCTGTCACTTCCCACTGCACTGTACATGTATGGTGCTTGTCAGGAACGGGCATGGTCTGTGAAAAGGGGCTGAGACCTCCCGTAGGCCACTTCGTAAAAGTTGTCAAGTATGAATAAAAATAAATCACACATATGTACTACATACATGCACATATACACAAAATACAAACTTTATACAGGCACGCTCAGTTATGCACACTCAGTACATCCATACATCCACATTCACTTATATGTATGTATGCATACACAAATATTCACTCATACTTGCCAACTTTTTAAAGTTGGCTTGTGTGAGATTGCATGTTGCTGTGCGCAAAGTGAATTTTCCATGGTGTGTACATTTACTACATACATATACACGCACTCATTACATATTATCACACATATATGCACACTATATACTCACATACACAAACATAGTTACCAATATTTCAGTTGGTAAAATCGGGGGAATCTAACCCCCACCCATTGGAATGCCCTACTCTGCCTGGGAACAGCCACTTATAGGCATAGTTTAAGTTAGACCCGCCCATTTTCAGCATGGGACAGCACAAATTTGCCAGGGCTGTCTTTGAAAATCAGGGAGAGTCCCGCCAGATTTGGGACAGTTGGCAGCTATGCACAAATAATGCCTCTCGGTTTTCTCTATAGTGTATGCACTATGGCCCTGATTTATCAAAACTGGTATACAAGAAAACTAGCTTAGTTGTCCATAGCAACCAATGAGATTCCTCCTTTCATTTTCCAAAGGAGTTCTGAGAAATTAAAGGTGGAATCTGATTGGTTGCTATGGGCAGCTAAGCAAGTTTTTCTTTACACCAGTTTTGATAAATCTCCCCCTATATGTGGTTCCCTGAAAAAAATAGACAGCTGAATTACATGTCAACCGCAAAGTTGCTTATGTGCCGACTGGTTAGGACATATAGGGGGTCATTTATCAAACCAGTGTAAAGTAGAACTGGCTTAGTTTCCCATAGCAACCAATCAGATTCCTCCTTTCATTTTCCAAAGGCGCTGTCTAAAATGAAAGGTGGAATCTGATTGGTTGCTATGGGCAACTAAGCCAGTTCGACCTTAAACTGGTTTGATAAATTACCCCCATAATACTTACTTCCAGGGGCGGACACAGACAGCAGAGGGCCCCTGTGCAAGGAATGTGTCTGCCCCCCACCCCACCTTTCCCAAACCAAATTCTCACCTAACCTATGGTGTCCTAACATTACATACAGCAATACAAAACACACAGGGTAAGACTACTTTCACACATGCAGCACTAAGCTCCAGCCACCTAATTTGGCAGAGAATGCAAAAAATTGGCCGGACACAAACTCAGGCATGCAGCAGTTTGAGTCCCGCTGATTCTCTGCATTTTTGCCAGATTGTGGCCGGATCTCTTCCGTACCCCATTATAGTTAATGGGGCCGGTGAGCATTCTGCATCCAGCAGTACCGGATCCAGTGAATTCCAGAAGGCTGTTCTCTGCTGGAACAGCCTGCCAGAATCACTAACTCACATGTGAATGTAGCCTAATACAGCGCCCCATACCTCATACATCCAGTGACGTCTTCTTAGAAGTAGATGTTCTCTTTCCTCATCTTTTCCTTTCAGACCAGACCGCCATGATGATTTCTTCCAGCCATCTCTTCTCTCTATGGAGTTTGACAAATAGACATCTTAGCTTTTTACTTTTCCATCATTCTCCCACCTTCTTGAACTCCCCATCCTGCCACCCCCAATACTGTGCCCGCTGTGCTCCCCAAAACTATACTGCAGAAACAGTCCCCCTGCAAATACTACCGCCTTCAGTAATTATTGGCATACAGTACCCTAAAAAATAACAGCAGCCAGGAAATAGTGTCCCTGACACGAAATTATAACCAAATGTTCCCCAAAAATAACTGTGCTAAGCTGATACTGTGCCCCCCACCGTAATAGTGCTCCCCAAAGTCCCAATAGAAATAATTAGTGCCCCCAGCCAATGTCCCCATAGTGCCCTCATAATGTATGCCAATGCCCCCTACTGTGTGCCCAAAAAACCCTCTTAGTGCCCCTATACAATGACTCCAATAGTGCTCTCCCCCTTCTCCATAGTGCCCCCCATGTCTGCCAATATATAAGATAGGGCCCCTATAGTGCTCCTCCCCTCCATAGTGCCCTCATGTGTGCCAGTGTATAAGATAGGACTCCCAGTGGATGCCCTCATAGTGCTCCTCTCCCCTCCTTCTCCATAGTACCCCCCATGTGTGTCAGTATACAAGATAAGGCCCCCATAGTGCTCACCCCCATCCATAGTGCCCCCATGTGTGCCAGTATATATGATAGGGCCCCCATAGTGCTCCTCCTCCTCCATAGTGACCCCCATGTAAGCCAGTATATATGATAGGGCCCCCATTGTGCTCCTCCTCCATAGTGCCCCCATTGTGCTCCTCCTCCATAGTGCCTCCATTGTGCTCCTCCTCCATGGTGCCCTCCATAGTGCTCCTCCTCCATAGTGGCCCCCATAGTGCTCCTCCTCCATAGTGCCCCCATTGTGCTCCTCCTCCATAGTGCTCCTCCTCCATAGTGGCCCCCACAGTGCTCCTCCTCCATACTGGCCCGCATAGTGCTCCTCCTCCATAGTGGCCCCTATAGTGCTCCTCCCCCATAGTGCCCCCACTGTGTGCCAGATTTAATTTAGCAAAGATTAAATGAAAAACAATAAACACATATACTTACTCACCCTTGTCTCTTTCATCGACGCAATGCTGGCCTCTTCCGGCCTCTGATAGGCTACAGGCCTAGTGCCTGCAGGCTATCAGAGGAACGGGGAAGGGAGACGTCTCTCCCTCCCCTGCCCCGCATTATCCATCTGTATCGCCGTCCCAAGGACGGCAAGAAGGGCCCCCCTCCGGCCCTGGGCCCCTGTGCAGCCGAACCGGCTGCACAGGCGGTATGTCCGCCCCTGCTTACTTCCACTTCACTCATTTCTGTACACAAACTGCAGAGGTGTAGCTAGGCTTTCCAGCACCTGGGACAAGGGTTCAGCTTTGTGCAGCCCCCATCCCCCTGCTGTTGCCACTGAAATGTACATAAAGAATGCAGCAAATTTTTTCCACTAAGCCACTCTTCCAACTCTGCCCAATGCATAACTATATTCACCCAGTACCAATTACCTAATAAAATCTATCACAGAGTACACACCGGTACCAATACATCTTGCAATAAATGTAAGAACCAACTGATCCTACTGTATCCAAGGTGTCGCTGGCGTGTCGGCGTGATGTCCACTGGATCCAGAACAAGGTCCCTGTGGTGACAGAACAAAAAGAATAATCACATAAGGAAGGGATGGTAACTGCCCATGTGAAATCCCCAGCAGGGGACGCTGTGCTGGCCCTGTAAAACCGAGATTTTCCAATGTACAACAGGATAATCTAGGGCATTGCTTTCACCTTAGTGCTACCACACAGTACTAATGCCCACATTGTGTACCCTCACAGTAATAATATCCACATTCTGCCCCATACTTGTTATGCCCACATTGTGTCCCCTCACAGTAGTAATATCCACATTGTGTCCCCTCACAGCAGTTTTTCCCACATTATGTCCCATCATAGTAGTTATGCCCACCTTTGTGCCCCTTCACAGTAGTTATGCCCACCTTTGTGCTCCTTCACAGTAGTTAAGCCCATCTTTGTGCCCCTTCACAGTAGTTAAGCCCATCTTTGTGCCCCTTCACAGTAGTTAAGTATTCCTTGTACCACCCTTTTGTCCCTAGTGCCCTGTCTAGCTCCATAAAATTCCTCACAAATACTCACCTGTTTCTCTGATGATCTGCACATCCCGTGTTCCCCAGCAGCACAGTGCAGTCACACACTCATCGCGCTGCTGGCTGTGCAGGAAGCAGATTCCTGGGCTTTCACTGCTCCTCCCACACAGCGAGCAGTGCGATGTGCAGCCTTCTGGGGAGCGCTGGAGCTCAGCAAAATGTTGGAGCAGGAAGAGGATGGCTCCCTGCTCACAGTGGAAATTAACTGCCCAGCGGGTGAGCCCCCCCATCCACTGTAGCCAGGGCACAGGCCCTGGCTACCCACCCTCACTACGCCCCTGACAAACTGCCCCCTGATGAACCCAGTGCTTTGGGGGCAACGCGTTGGGATGTGGGAAGTATTACCCAATATATCACTATCATAATTGACATCTCGTAGGATGTCTATAGGGTGGTCTTAGGATAGGTACGAGGACAGGGAACCCCTACCATTTGGGGGTGTTTCTGGGCTTAGGGCTATTTTAGGGCAAACTAAGGACAGTCTATTCCATCATTAGTAGTGGCATGTCCCCTTTTTTCCTATACCCAGTACCTTTGACCACTTATTGTATTGTATACTATTTAGGACATTTGTTTGACTAGTGGTGCTCTCTTCTAGTATTGTATACTATATTTATATCTTTTAAGTGATTATTAATAAAGGTTGTTTTTAAGGATCATGTCCTTTGATTAGAATTTTTGAAACTAGTGTGACTCAGAATAGTTATCGTGTAGTATCTCTTTGCTTTTTCTTCACAGTAATATTGCTTTAAAAACACAACCCCAGATGTTGGTCTTGGGATGGCTGCGTCTGGTCGTACATTTCCTCTGCAACATACAGTATGCCAGCCATTCAAATGTAATGTATGGGTAGTCCCACTTGGTCAGAGTGGGACCTACTCATACAGAGTGACTCTCTGTTCTGGATGGGGATCTTCTACGATGTCCACATGCCCTGATAGGTGGTGGTTCAGTCTAGTAAAGGATAAAAGTTCCCATAGGGTTCAGAAAATAAAACCATGTGTATACATCAGCTTCTAAGAGCCCCCATATACATGCTTTATGGAAATTACAGGACCCTTCAATACCGATTTAAAGAGCTAGTCTGGGCATTTTTTTTCAAGGGTTTGGCAACAATAAATTGATCAGAGGTTGTCCTGCTGCTGGGACCTTCAATAATTATCTTTAATCTGTCTGGCAGAAACTATCAACCATACCCCTACAGCACCTCTACAAGAAAAATAAAGTATTAGGCAATACCCATTAAAATCAATAGACAATCCATTTAATGCATGGACATGCTGGGTTCTCCAGAGAGAGACACTCTTTGTATTCACTCTCTCTCTGACAGATGAGGCTCCTGGAAAACCCCTGTAAGGTGTATGGGTAGTTTTCAGTACTCATTAACATTGAGAAGAGACTTGAATTGTATCTTGAATCTAGAACTAAAGCCAGGGAATTAAATAATAACTAACAGTCTGTTCTTTGTGTATTTCCAGGATCACTCTTCAAAGAGTTGGAGCCACCATTAACAGTACAAAAAGTGTTCTTCTGGCTTGGATATTTTAACAGCTGCATAAATCCTGTCATTTACCCCTGTTCTAGTAAGGAGTTTAAGAGAGCCTTCATACGTATAGTAAGATGTCAGTGGGGAACTAGGCGAGAATCTGGTATACGGAGAACCCAGCTTCACCCTCGGAGTAGCAGCACCTACACCAATTCAAGGAAAGGATCAGTGGATGAAAGGTCCTTTTTGAATGGCAGCCAGAAAACAGTGTTGTCTTTGCCTCCCAGCCCAGGCAAAGCACCTCGAAAGGAAAGCAGCTCTCATGACTGGAAACCTTCCTACATTCCAGTGGATTCAGATCAAAGACAGACTGGAGAACACAAGGAGCAGGACAGAACAAACAATGTCTTCACTTTCCCAAGTCCTTTGGACAATAATAGGCAAGGGGCAGATGCCAAAGCTACCTGAGATCATCTGGAAAGACTAAAGATGAAAAATACTACACACATGGTTCTTCTAAGAGTATCTATGGACTGTAAGGCCCAGTTGTCTTACGTTTGGTGGGTACCAGCTTTAAAACAGGACAAATAACAGAAAGTGAAACAATGGTGTTTAGTGATCTTAAACTCAAGACTACGTTTAGTGTGAAAATGGGAGGACAGTAGTAAAAGAAGAGAACTTTTTAACAATGCACCAGAAAAATGACAGGAAAGAAACTTTCCTACATACAGTATAAGCAGGCAGTAGCTGGCGCCGTCTTGCCCTACTATTGTGTTGTTTCAGATGGACTCTGCATAATGCAGTGTATACTGTACAATGGCAGCTGCTTTGTCTGTGATCTGTGTATATTATTACAACTTTCTATATGATTTCCAGACGTGTGTGTTAAAGTTAATTAAGAGGATCATTCACATCAAAGTAAAATTGCGATGGGATGTAAAAATATGACTGCTTAGCTATGCTAATCTGATAAGGATACATACATATGAGAGTTGCCATTGTTGTTCCATAGCTCAGGCTGTATTCAGTTATGGTAATAGCAGCCACAACATAAATCTAAAAAAGGAAGGCTGCATGGAAACTTAGTTTTATAGAGAAGCAGTAATATATTGAGAACATTATGGTTTAACATTACCATTCTTATCTCCTCCTTCAAAACCAAATCTGCTTTAAGCTGAAGACTTGAAAACCCTATATAAAAGGCTGTGTAACCCTAGTCTGTCAAATGAGGCAACTGTACATCTTTAAGGGGTTGTCTGCTTTTGATATTTTCTGATCATGTGATACATGTCACCTGACTTTCGTTGGTCATGTGACCGCTGTCTGACCATGTGATCGGCCCTGCTGTTGGTCTAGTTATACTATGTTTTCGCTTCCCGGTCTTGCAGGATTTTGGCCTCCATTTTGGGCTATGCGCTTGGACATGCTACATTATGTTTGCGGTACCCCCGCGATTAGGTAATTACTCTTTATCTAGTTCAGCTGCCACACGGGTATATATAGATGGACATATTTTCCCTCCTGGATACATTCTTACCCCTGACGAAGCCGTTGGCGAAACGCGTTGGTTGAGTAGGGGACCTCCATGCAGACATTGGACTTGGGACTTCCTTTTCATTTATTTACTTCAGTACCGGAGTTGCAGCACTGTCTGGTTGAATGTATTGTATTCCTTAGGAGAGGAGTTCCTTGCTGGGATTTTCCCTTTTGGGACCTGGTTGCTTTTTTTCCAGTTAATATCTTCATTTTATGTTAGTATTAAGTCCTGGCCTGCAAGTGAGTCCCCTACTAGTGGGGTTATTTTAACCTTTTTTTCTCTCCTGCAATCATGTGGATTCCTCTGATTTTTATGCTATATTTTAAATAAAATTAATAAAGTTTATTAAGTTTTATTTATATATTTTATTATTAAGTGATCTGGTATGGTAATTGAGATATGGGTTATCACACAGTTGTTGTAGGTCTAGATTTAATTTGAGGTGTGCCCATTCATAGGTTTGATGGAATTTGGATACTCTGCTTTTGATTTGGTAGAGGAATATGGCTTCAAGTGTTAAATCTTTCTGCAGCGCCACCACAGGGTAAATAAAGCATGTACGTGCTGGGTCCTCCAGTGAAAAGAGACATTCCTGGTAACTGCTCTTGCTAATTGATGTTAGGATTCTGTAGGAGCATCTTTGGATACGGTTCAGCTGGCTTGATAACTGGACTGCCCTGACTGGCACTTCATTTTTCATTGCCATTTGCAAATTTTGCCAAAACATTTATTTGACTAGTAGATTGTGACTGTGCCACATTAAAGGGGTTGTGCAAATGTGGGGTGTTTGCAACCACCCCCTCCTTGGCCAGACTTGTGAAGGGAAGCTTACTTACCATTTGTCATGACACAAGGGGAGCAGGTCACTGATAGTGATTGTCTACAGATGTTTACAGAGGTGTTACATACCTCCCAACTTTGGAAATGGACAAAGAGGGATAAATTGTGCGGCACGCAAAGCTGCAAATTTTTTTGCCACTAGGCCACACCTCTAACTCCGCCCAAAACATAACTATACACCTAATCCCACCTAGGCCCCTTACTGTCCCACATAGTAATTATTCCCCAGTTATGTGCCCCCAGTAAAATGCCCAGTTATGTGCCCCCAGTAATATGACCAGTTATGTGCCCCCCAGTCATATGACCAGCTGTGCCCGCCAGTCATATGCCCAGCTATGTGCCCCCCTATAATATGCCCACATTGTGCTCACCAGTAATGTCGTGCCCCAGTAATATGCCCACATTGTGCCCCCCAGTTTATGTTGTGCCCCCAGTAATATGCCCATATTGTGCTCCCCAGTAATGTTGTGCCCCCCAGTAATATGCCCATATTGTGCTCCCCAGTAATGCTGTGCCCCCAGTAATATGCCCATATTGTGCTCCCCAGTAATGCTGTGCCCCCAGTAATATGCCCATATTGTGCTCCCCAGTAATGCTGTGCCCCCAGTAATATGCCCATACTGTGCTCCCCAGTAATTTATTGTCCCCCAGTAATATGCCCATGCTGTGCCACTCACAGAAAATTGAAAAAATTAAAAACCATATACTTATCTTATTCCTAGCAGCATCACGAGCAGGACATCTACTGCTTTAGTCTGGTGGGGGCGGAGCCAAGGCTGACTGACGGCCGGCCCCACCCCCCGCCCAGACTGAAGGTGTGGAGACAGGCAGGGAGGTATGTAGAGCCTGCAGGGGCGGACGGGAGGGAGAGTGGATGAAGCAGCGAGCCGCTGCTTTATCACCATACAGGCAACTGTCTCTGCGTCCTATGGACGCAGGGACAGCTGCCAGAGACCGGGACATACCTCCCCCGTACCGGGACAGCCGCTGCAATCCGGGACAGTCTCGCTGGATCCGGGACGGTTGGGAGGTATGGTTAGCCCAGCAGATCAGCCCAAGCCTATAAGAGAAGGAGTAGAGAGCCAGTCCCAGGAAGCATGTAAGCTTTCCTCTTCCCTTCACAGGTCTGGCCAAGAGGAGGTGTTTGCAACCAACCAACCCCCCCCCCTTCAAACTTGCACAGCCCCTTTAAAGGCAATCGATATGCCTAGGATACGTCATCAATGTGTCATCAGTATGGGTCCAGATGCTGCCTGGGAATGTCCACCAGTCATGAGAAACAAGATGCTCTATCTAGTAAAATGAGAAATGGGCCTCATTAATCCACTAAGAGCCTTGGTACCTTTAATCCCCTGCCTTTTGGAGGGTTCTAGCTGTCAGGCCTGCACCAATCACGCACTGTCTAAGAGATATGCCATCAATACTAAGGACTTTATTTCCCTCTGCATTTACACAATATGATCACCATTTGGCATTCTGCTTCCAAATACAAAGACTTCTATTTACAACTACAAGTGGGGTGACCAACTCCATGATTGTGCCCCATGTGCTTGATAGTTTGGTTACAAGAATTGGTTATTATTACATTTGATAGTTTTTGTTTTATGCTAAACAATAATTGTTACCTATATAATGATTATTAGTTAACTGTTGTCCTTATTATGGATATAGTGTTTCTAAGTAAACATGTACAAAATATGTAGGCCTCCCCAAGCCCTCTCTCTAGAACTCCAATTATCCATAGTAAGTGTACTTTCTGGAAGACGCACTATAGGAAATAGAGTGGGAGGAACTTGCAAGGAACAAATCAGTGCCACTTCCTTAGTGGCACCCAATGGATACCCAATTATATCATAATTACATATCTCAATTAAAGAGGTTTTCCAGTATTTTCATATTGATGGTCTATCCTCAGAATAGGTCAGGGGTCTGACTCCCGGCACCTCCACCGTTCAGCTTTATGAAGAGGCAGGGGCATTCTGTGAGTGCTTATAGGGGTTATCGAATACTATAAACTGCCCCTAATATGCTGGACCCCTCACAGAGAATATACTAACCTGGCTCCCCGCTCCCTGCGCCACTCCTGGTCCCCGCACCGCCGCTGCTGCTTCTCCCTGTGCGTGGATGAAAACATCCGGTGTCGGGGGGGGGGGGGAGCAGCCAATGGGAATGGGGACGAACCTCCCTAGCATCGCGAGTGACGCTAGGGAGGCTCGTCCTCGCCTGCGATTGGCTGCTTCCCCCCTGACGCCGGATGTTTTCATCCACGCACAGGGAGAAGCAGCAGCGGCGGTGCTTTGTTAAGCTGCGAGAAGCCATGGAGCTCACCAGAGGTCTGGTAAGCACCACAGCTTTCTCAAACAACTGATTGGCAGGGGTACCAAGAGTTGAACCCCCACCAATCTCGTAGTGATGACCTATCCTGAAGATCAGTCATCAATATAAAAATGCCAGAAAACCCCTTTAACTCCTATAAGTCCAGTAAAATAAAATAAAAATTGTCTTTAAATAAGTTGTCCAGGATTAGAAAAACATGGCTATCTACTTCCTAAAACAGCTGCCCATGGGTTGTGTCTGGTATTGCAACTCAACCTCCACCAAAGTGAATATAGACAGGTGTGGCATTGTTTTTGAGTGCAGGCAGCCATTTTTTCCTAATCCTGGACAACCCATTTAAATAAAGGTCTGTAAGCTGTTCTGTCAATGTGCTAAAAAGTTTTCTTCAACTATTTCATTGTTATAACTGTTTCTGGCAAAGGTAAACCACAAGCAATATGGTCGCCTTTAGATCCCACAGGGATCAGCCCTTTTCCAATTTCCTGAATGGTATACTTGTATACAGTAATACATGGATAACTACAATATGGCTGCACAACTAGGCAAAGGTGCCATTTACAAGGTCGGGGAAGCTAAGTGGTAACCATTATGAGAGCTGTAATAGCAATCATTTCTAGTTTTCACTTTTAGAGTCAAGGAGGGAATCCCCTTATTTTAATGGGTGGCAAGAAACTGCGCACAAGTCCCCTCTCCATAGGCAGTACAATGTTAGCAAACAAAGCTGCGGGTATTCAACCCCAGGATTATAGAAAGGAGACAGGCGAACGAGCATCAATACCTCCAGCCTCAGATGGTTAGGCATGCAGCAGTGCCAACCAACACCAGAAAGGAACACAATTTAAGGATCTCAATAGCGGATGAAAACGCTTCAGTTTTCTCCCCCATTCATTGTCAATGGGGACAAAACTGAACTAAACAGAATGCTCCAAATTGCATTACATTCTGTTTGGTTGCGCTCCCATCGTGGACAGAATATCCGCGATGTGGTGCAGAGCAAGACGGATCCATCCTGACACACAATGTAAGTCAATGGGGACGGATCCGTTTTCTCTGACACAATAGAAAACGTATCCGTCCCCCATTGACTTTCAATGGTGTTCACGACGGATCCGTCATGGCTATATAAGACATACTACAATCTGATCTGTTCATGACGGATGCATGCAGTTGTATTATTGTAACGGAAGCATTTTTGCAGATCTATGATGGATCCGCAAAAAACGCTGGTGTAAAAGTAGCCTTAAAGGGGTTTTCTGGGAGTATTAATGACATATCCTCAGGCTTCTTCTAACAGCTGATCAGCGCTGGTGCCATGTGTCGGAACCCCATGATCACATATTGATGACTGAGGATAGGTCATCAGTATTTTACTGCTGGAAAACCTGTTGAATTTTGCAATCGAGCCCTTCATCATGCATGTGCATGACAGAGAAACGGTTGACTAGAACCTTTAGATCTCAACAGACACTTTCATCTTTCATTACAGTTTTACTATGGCTTAGACCAAGTTAATAGGTACAATTTAGGGGTATCTCAGTATCCTGGTGTATATATATTTGGGGGGCATAAATTCACTGTTTGTATAGTTGTTGTGTGTATTTGAATTATATTTATTGTGTGCATTTGATATATATTTCAAAATTCTATTTTTCCAGTGTATTCATTATTTAATATTAAAAACATTAAAAATATATATAAATGAAACCTCATTAGAAATGAAATCCTGAGATGGAGTCAGCTGCTGGTGTTTCAAGTTTACAGAAACCAGCAATTAAATGCAAATAATGTTGGTTCTATAAAAAAAAAGTACAAAGTACAAAATGTACCGGTATTTATATATCATTTTCAATGACATTACCAGATGACTACATTGTAAAAATAACAGATGTAACAATAAAGTTATTACAACTGCTGTGTAAATTGTATTTCTTTAGCAATATACATTACTGCCATATAGTGCCCACATAGTAATGCCAGATGTCATTACAGTGCCATATGTTACCTGAGTACATTCAGATGCAGTATGCATACTGAAACACAATAAAAAGTGCTAATATTTTTTGTTATATTGTATCCAGGTAACACTATAATGTGCAAACATAAGTGCATCCCTCGGGGTGATACTCTTGCTGGGCTAAGCTCATGCTCACATATTTGATAAGACAAAGAGAATCAAGCATTTACTCATCAGTGGAGTCATTCAAACACAGTACATAGTACAGTATATAGTACCCCCCAGTATTGATAAAGCCCCCCACACTGCCCTAGTAGTATTAAGGTCAATGTGTAGTGCCCCCACAGCATTAAGTTGCCATCTGACCGGTAAATTGTTGGCATAGCCAGTATTAGCAGCAGGAGGCTGGTGTCGTTATTTTATTTTTACAGGCCCATTGAAATGCCAATAACTTCCCTGCACTGCTTAGGAGTCCCTGCTCTGCTTTCTGGGAATTCTTGCTGGCTGACTCCCTATATATTGCTGTGTCCATATGTGGAGCCAGTGTTTCTAAGAATCCCCCACTTTCACTCTGGCTGGAATAGGTGCTATGATGATGAGGAGATAGTCCCAAGCACATGGCAATGCTTGGGGATACCCCTGTGTACTGAACCTTTATTCTGTATCTACTTTTAAATTGTTATTGTCCTGTCTTGAGCCCAGCACTATCTGTATGGGAGACAGATATTCGATGAGATGTGCCACTGTTATTAATAGAAGGATTTTTTCTGACTCCAATAGTTGCATAATGCATAATGTACTGGCATCTACAGATATACCCCTATATATAGCAGGACATTTTTTTAGAATAAATGCAGAAGTATAATTTTATAATTATTTAGTCATTGGAAAAAAATTTGTGGCACAAAATAAGTGACAATAATCACAAAACTGTCCATTATAGGAGAACAGTTAAAATAATGAAAGTGTCATCTCCATCAAATGATGTAAATGAACGGCCCTTAAGAGACCGCACTGACTATAATAGGATCAGGTTTCCATTAGAAAACCAGGCATTTTACCAGACAAGAAAATGCCGCATGCTGCGCTTTTCTGTCCTGTACTTTAGGCGGAATCTGCAATGGAAGCTCCTAATGGATCCTTCAGTACAGATCTAAGAAGAACCGATTGTGCGTGTAATGAATCCCCCCATCAGTCAGAGTGAGCCTGTTCTCTGATTGTCACATATGGCTTTTTTTTCCAGAAAAGGAGCAAAAAGATGATCACTCACCCATCTAATCACCCATCCCCCTGTTCAGAGTTAGGGCTCATGCACACGAACGTAGTCTGTTTTGCGGTCCACAAATTGCAGATCCTCAAAACACAGATACCGACTATGTGCGTTACGTATTTTATGGAACGGAACATCGGGGCCATAATAGAACACTCCTATCCTTGTCCGTAATGTGGACAAGTATAGGACATGTTCCATATT
Source organism: Rhinella marina (assembly GCA_900303285.1). Lineage (NCBI taxonomy): Eukaryota > Metazoa > Chordata > Amphibia > Anura > Bufonidae > Rhinella > Rhinella marina. Next base: position 22,688 of record ONZH01018909.1, on the reverse strand, counting down.
TTTGCAGATGCCACATAACGGACCTAAGGATGTGGACAGCACACAGTGTGCTGTCCGCATCTTTTGCGGCCCCATTAAAGTGAATGGGTCCGCATCCAACCCGAAAAAAATGTGGATCAGGTATGGCCCAAAAATACATTTGTGTGCATGAGCCCTTAGACTGTTTATTGTCGACATAACGCAGATCTTTACCAGTGTCCAGATCACAGTGTCTGATCAGTCACAGCAAACACACAAACATCCGTAAAGTCTCCATGATACTGTCAGGGCTGGGATACACAGATAAGGGGTAAGTGATCCCTAAGCTTAATCCCAACCCCTTTCCCTGCCTATTGCCCGCTCAGGCTAACCCCTGAGCCGACAACCTGAAGACTGGAAATACACTAACAAAAGTGCGGGGGATGGGAAGACAAACAAGACAGACAAACAAGAACCAAATGGGTAGTAAGGTAGCCGAAGCCTGACCCCGGGCAACCACCTCGACACCAGAGTCAGGGGCAGGACCAGCAGAACGGGTGCAATGACTGCCGGTCCTGACAGTACCCCCCCCTCCAGGAGGGGCCTCCGGACCCTTAGAACTCAGAGATGGTTTAGAAGGATGACTCTGGTGAAACAATCTCACTAAGCGGGGTGCATGCACATCCCTAGCAGGGACCCAAGATCTATCTTCTGGACCGAATCCCTTCCAATGGATGAGGTACTGAAGGGAATTCCTCACCAACCTAGAGTCCAGAACTCTCTCCACCTCATACTCAAGATCTCCATCCACAACAGACGGAGACGGAGGGTCAGGGAGGGGTACAACAGGGTCAACATAGCGCTTTAGCAGATTTTTATGAAAAGTATTGTGGACCCGCCATTCAGGGGGCAACGCAACCTTGAAAGATACCGGATTAAACACATGAGTCATGACAAAAGGACCGATGAACCTAGGAGCAAATTTCGTAGACGGGACTTTCAATTTGTTGTTTTTAGTAGACAACAAGACTTTATCTCCCACAACAAAAGTTTCAGAGACAGTATGTTTATTCCTGGAATGGTGGACCATTTGGCTTTGTGATTTTTTCAAGTTCTGCTGAACTCGTGACCACACTGTGCACAGTTGGTTAGTTATGGATTCTGCCCGAGGAGTATCAGAAACAGAACACGATGAGAAAGAAAACCTGGGGTGAAAACCATAATTACAGTAAACGGGTGATGTGAGTGTGGATGAACTAGTGTGATTGTTGATAGCAAATTCAGCTAGCGGGAGATATGAGGCCCACTGATGCTGACAGTCAGAGATAAAGAGACGAAGGTACTGGATCAGCTCCTGATTCATCCTCTCCGTCTGCCCATTGGTTTCAGGGTGAAAGGCAGAAGAAAAGGACAATTTAACTTCTAATTTCGAACAGAAAGCTCGCCAAAACTTAGCCACAAATTGTACCCCCCTGTCGGATACCACCTCATCAGGAATACCATGGAGACGAACCACATGCTGGATAAACAGATCAGCCAATTCTTCCGCTGATGGCAGTTTTCTCAACGGAATGAAATGACCCATTTTAGAGAACCGATCCACCACCACCCAAATGACAGTGCACCCCTGGGATGGTGGCAAATCGGTAACAAAGTCCATGGAAATGTTAGACCAGGGTTTGTCTGGCACTGGGAGCGGTAGAAGAGGTCCCTCAGGACGTCTCCTGGGGATCTTTCCCCGCGCACAGACTTGACAAGCCTGAACAAAAGCATAAACGTCAGTATGCATACGTGGCCACCAATAATTTCTTTTCAGTAACTCTAAGGTTCCCCGAACACCTGGGTGACCTGCTAGCACTGAACAATGTGTCTCCTCTAACACTCTCAAACGGCAAGACATGGGAACAAACAATTTGCCTTCCGGAAGGTCTTTCGGAGCAGAATTTTGTTCAGCAAGAATTTGAGAAGAGAGGTAAGACAGCTGCCAGTACAATACCTGGAGGTAAAATGTTACCAGACTCAGACTCCGAACCCTCAGGAATACCGAAACTCCGGGATAAAGCATCAGCTTTAACATTTTTCGTACCCGATCGGTAGGTAACAACAAAATTAAAACGTGAGAAAAGCAAGGCCCATCTGGCCTGACGAGCATTGAGACGTTTTGCACTATCAAGATACACCAGGTTTTTATGGTCTGTGATCACTGTCACTGGGTGAAGAGCTCCCTCCAAAAAAATGGCGCCACACTTCAAAAGCCCATTTGATGGCAAAGAGCTTGCGATTCCCAATATCATAATTTCTTTCACATGAAGAGAATTTTTTGGAGAAAAATGCACATGGCCTGAGGTTTGTGAGAGCAGAAGACCCTTGAGATAATACTGCCCCCACACCGACCTCAGAAGCATCTACCTCTACAATGAAGGGTTGAGAGAGATCAGGCTAAATCAACACAGGGGCTGTAGAAAAGGCTTTCTTGAGCTCCTGAAACGCAGAGTATGCTGCAGGAGACCAGTTGCTAGGATCAGCCCCCTTTCGGGTAAGATCCGTGAGTGGTTTGGCGATTACGGAAAAGTTTTTTATAAAGTTTCTGTAGTAATTGGCAAAACCTAAAAACCGTTGAAGGGATTTTAAGTCAGTGGGGCGGACCCACTCTGCTATCGCCTGAACCTTACATGGATCCATCTGTACATCGGAAGGAGTGACCACATAACCCAGAAATAAAACCTTTTGCACACAAAAAATAAATTTTTCCAACTTAGCGAACAAAGAGTTTTTTCGCAACCGGGACAACACAAGGCGAAGATGTTCATGATGGGTGGGCAGATCTGGAGAAAAAAATCAGGATGTCATCCAGATAGACCACCATAAAGACCCCAATAACATCATGAAAAATGGTATTCATAAAACCTTGGAAGACTGCCGGGGCATTACTCAGACCGAAAGGCATAACAAGATATTCGAAGTGCCCCAGTGGTGTGTTAAAAGCAGTCTTCCAATCATCTCCTTCCCGAATCCGAATCAGATTATACGCTCCCCTTAGATCTAATTTGGAGAACCAATTGACCCCAGAAACCTGATTCAGAAGGTCCGGAATAAGAGGAAGAGGTCCAGAGTTCTTGACCGTGATTTTATTTAATTCGCGGTAATCAATACACGGCCTTAACCCACCATCTTTTTTCTCCACAAAAAAGAACCCAGCCCCCGTTGGGGACTCAGAGGGTCTAATGTGCCCAATAGCCAAGCTTTCCTCAATATACTGCTTAAAGGGAACCTGTCATCAACTTTATGCTGGCTGTACTGAGGGCAGCATAAAGTAGTGACAGAAATGCTGATTTCAGCGGTATGTCTCTCTTGAGCTAAAAGTCAGTGGTTGCTGAGAACCAACATCACAAACATTGCAGCCCAGGCCTTGAAAAGAGTCAAATCTACCTGAGAAGAGTCATGGTTATTCCTAATCTCCTGCTCTCCCGCCCATCTGCTGATGACTGGCAGTTCTCTCCTAAAGAGAAAGGGAGAAAACTAGGTAGAAACCTGTCAGTCATCATCAGGGAAAGCAGGAATTCATGAATAACCATGACTCTTCTCATGAAGATTTGACTCTTTTCCAGGCCCAATCTGCAATGTTTGTGATGTTGGTTCTCGGCAACCACTTACTTTTAACTTATAAATGACAGACCGCTGAAATCAACTCACCTGTCTCTACTTTATTCTGCTGTTAGTATAGATAGCATAAAGGTGATGACAGGTTCCCTTTAAGCGACTCTCTTTCAGGTACAGACAGATTATAAATACGACCCTTAGGCAGCTTGACTTTGGGCAAGAGATCTATCTTACAGTCAAAATCCCTATGAGGAGGAAGGACTTGAGACAGGGGTTTGGAGAATACATCTGCGAAATTAGAGATAAACTCCGGGATCCCAGCATCACATGCAATCGTGGTACAGAGTGAGACCTGAGACATATGGGCCTTACACTGAGGACCCCAGCGAACAAGATCCAGTGTACCCCAGTCAATAACTGGATTATGTTCCTGGAGCCAGGGCATCCCCAGGATAACGTTCACCGACAAATTTTTCATAACCAGAAAAGAACAATATTCTATGTGTAGTGCACCCACCACCAATTTTATCTCGGGGGTGCGGAATTTGACCAAACCAGCACGCAATGGGGTCATATCCACACTTGATACTAGGATAGGAGGGGACAACGGAATCATGGAAGACAAAACCTGGGACACGAAATCCAAGTCGATGAAATTAGCGGCTGCACCCGAGTCCAGAAAAGCCAGACCTGTACATGAGGCTGACTGGACCTCAATAGTGCAGGGCAAAAACATTTTAGAAATTTTAGGGAGTACCTGAGCTCCTAGGCAGTTTTCGGGAGGACTGCCTAGGAGCGGAAGTTTTTCCTGCTGTGACTTCTTGGGACAGGCATCTAGCTGATGTTCAGGACTCCCACAGTAGAAACATAGTCGATTCTTCCGGCGATGTTCCCTCCTCTGCTCTGGGGTGATACTGCCGAGCTCCATTGGTTCAGGCCCAGGTAGAGATGAGACCGGACTGAGGGTCGGCCGAGGGGCGGGAGACACCCGAGGTGGTCGTCTGGACCTTAGGCGTCGATCTGCCCGGATGGCGAGGGTCATAGCTTCGTCAAGAGTCTTAGGTTCTGCATGAGCTAATAACAAGTCTTTTACCTGGTCTGAGAGGCCGGTCATGAATAGGTCTTTCAAGGCCTGATCGTTCCACCCCGAGTCCATCACGTACTGTCTGAACGTAGCACAATATTCTTCCGCCACTTGTCTACCCTGACAGAGGGATAACAAGTGGGAAACCGCTAACGCAGGTCGGTCTGGTTCATCATAAATCTGACCCAGTGCAGAAAAAAAACTGTCCAGAGAAGAATGCAGAGGTGAATCAGGAGGTAAGGAAAGCGCCCAATTTTGCAGGTCACCCCACAGGAGAGACATAACCAACCCCACCTTTTGCGTTTCTGTCCCAGAGGACCGAGGTCGTAAGGAAAAATAAAGTTTACACCCTTCCCGAAATGAAAAAAATTTCTTACGATCGCCCGGAAAAAGGTCAGGAAGGGGAACCGTAGGTTCAGGTGCAGGTGACTGAACGGCCGGAGGTGGCACCAGGGCCGTAGCATGCATGTCTTCCTGAACCTGAAGGCGGATAGCCAGATCTTGAACCAACTTGGTCAAGGCCTGGACCTGTGCGACCACAGCTGACATAGGCTCCATAGGTGGAGTGAACGTAGCTGGACGTATGCAGGTTGCAGGCCTCTTTTGGGCCAGTGTTTCTGTCAGGGCTGTGATACACAGATAAGGGGTAAGTGATCCCTAAGCTTAATCCCAACCCCTTTCCCTGCCTATTGCCCGCTCAGGCTAACCCCTGAGCCGACAACCTGAAGACTGGAAATACACTAACAAAAGTGCGGGGGATGGGAAGACAAACAAAACAGACAAACAAGAACCAAATGGGTAAAAAGGGGAACCAGGAGAGTACGTCAGGAACAAAATCAGCAAGCAGAGAGAAGTAGTCAAAAACACGCCAAGGGTCAAAGAACATAAAGAGTCTAAACTGCAGAGCAAGAATGTCAAACCAGGTAGTAGCAAGGAAACTCCAAACACTGGCAGCTAGGTAAAAGTTAGAGGGCCTTAAATACCTAGCAGACCCCACCCAACCAGCTGACTGGGAGGAGAAGCAAGGAACAAAAACTTAACTCATGAGATACCAATGAACAGAAAATAAACAGACACTATATTGCTCGCGTTTTCCGGCGACCAGTAACAGGCCGCGAGCGAGAGTGCGCACCAGCCACGTCCCTGGCACTTATGACCGTTGCGCGCATCCCCTGCCTGGGACACGCATCCACAGCCAGAGACCGCCGGCTGGAGGAGGAGCCTGCCGAAATAGCGGACGAAGCCTGACCCCGGGCAACCACCTCGCCACCAGAGTCAGGGGCAGGACCAGCAGAACGGGTGCAATGACTGCCGGTCCTGACAGATACACTGTCTTCCTGTCCATACTGGATCTTTAACATAAAACCTGTGTTTCTCTAGTCATATCCATTACACGCCACAGTAATGGCAAATTAAGAGAAAGGATGGAGGAGGTTTCTGTCAGTCAGAACAGACATTTTCTATCACTGACTGTTACCTTAAACCATCGTCTTCTATTAATTTTACAGATTAAACCAGTTTGACAAACTAGGGCAAACTGGGCTCCGGCATAGGGCTGCATGGTTCAGGGGCAGCAGTGAAATAGGTGAGGAAATGGTATATTTTTCATAAGGGCTTATTCAATTACACCTGTTCACACAGGAGGTCAGAACATCATTTTATATTAAAAACAACATAAAAATTACTTTCATATTAAAAAAGGTGCAAAAATCAAAATATTATAAAACCATTGGTATCAAATTTAACCCTGTGTTGAGCCACATCCCTAAAACCACACTCCCTTTTACCTTTGTAAACTTGGCTGGTATCTTTTGTTGGGAAAGGTGGCAACCCTAATAATGTCCCACGTAAAGACTGCTATAGTAGCCTCCGGAAGCAATAATGACCTACTATACATGTTTTGTACAAGTGCCAAAAAATGAAATACACACCTCTCTCTCATTCTATGCTGCCATCTTCAATACGGTGCATGCCGCATACCCCTTCTAGCCTATATTTCCTGCATTCCAGCACAGGCGTTTTCCACCTGCATACATCCTGTCATAGGCTTTAGGACTAGTAGCCTATGGGAATGAATGGTGAGCAGGGAGCTATTGGCTTACTCACTCCACCACCATATATAACCCGTTCCCACAGTAAATATTTTGCATGGGAAGTATTACATTAATGCACTATGCCATATATTCACGGCAAGGAGATAATGGCAACTCAGAAACTGTGGGTGTCAGTTATAACATAGCGCTGATCCCAACCGTTTAACCCTTTAGAAGCTGCAGTCTGTAGTGATTTAGGCATCTAAGGGGTTTACTGAGAGAGGGGGCTCCTCCATTGGGCCACTGCAATGTGAATGCAGGGTCCCGATGGCTGCCATTGCAGCCAGAAGCCTTACAAGGGCATTTGGGCCTGCCCTGTACAGGAGCCTACCAGGCCCTGCTAGAGGTGAGGTCTGATCAAGCCAAGTATCAGTGTAAAACTGACATTACAATATATGACTACTGCACTGTACTGTACCAGTGATCAGATTGCTGTATGTAAGTCCCCAAGAGAGACTTGAAAAAAAGGAAGAACAAAAGTGAAAAATAATTTCAAGTACAAAAATAGCTTTTTCCTGTATCCACTCACTTATAATTTGCTAAAAAATGAAAATAATAAAATAAAGTACACAGTATTGGTATCTCTGCATCTGTAGCAACCTGATCTATAAAAGGATCACGTTACTTATCCTTCGGGCTAAACACTTTAAAAAGAGAACACATAAAAAACAATGACAGAATTGCCGTCACCTTGCCTCCCAAAAAAGGCATATAAAGCGATTAAAAAGTCATATGTACCCCAAAATGGTACCAATAAAAACTAGAACCTTTCCCTCAAAAAACAATCCTTCGCATTGCTACGTTGAGAGAAAAACTAAAAACTTATGAGTCTTAGATGTCACAATGCAAAGAGAAAAAATATTTTAATAAAAATATGAAAAAGTAGTATAACATGAAATAAATGTATATAAATTTGGTATTACTATATTTGTATCAATCCACTGAATACAGTTATCATATCATATATGCCGCATGGTAAACCCTATAAAAAATAAAAAACCCTGACAGAATTACTATTTTTGCCCACCTCGCCTCCTAAAAAATGATATAAAAAAAACAAATGTCCTGCAAAAAACAAGCCTTCACAGCTACGATGATTGAAAAATAAAAATGTTATGGATGTTAGTATATGGCGATGCAAAATACAACTGATTTTTAATTTTAAAAAAAGTGATTTTATAATGCAAATGTAGTAAAACATGGAAAAAACTATATACATTTGATATCATTATTATTGTATTGATCTGCAGAATAAAGTTATCAGATCAGACGTTTAGGGGCAGGGAAAGGGGGCGCGGTTATCCTGACTTGAAGCGAGGAGGCTGCTGCCCCTTGACTTCAAACTCTGCTGTGACATAGCACGTTCAGAGGATTAAAGTTTATTTTTCAAGAGTTTGGCACAGCTGACCGGAGGAAGAAAAGGAACTTTAGAAACCTACTGCTGGCTACTTTAAGGTAATGCTGGCGGCTTGGGAGATGTTTTTTAGGTGACAGGTTCCCTTTTAAAAACATTTCAGTAAGTTCCATGTTAGAAATAACAGGGAAAATCCAAATGCTGCTCCTTCCCTTCTGATTGCTGCAGTGTTCCCATACAGCAGTTTATGACCATATATGGGATATTTCTGTACTCATAGTAGTTATGCCCCCTTAGTGCACTCACACAGTAGTTGTGCCCCCTTAGTGCGTCCACACAGTAAAATGTCCCAATAGTGCTCTCCTACACAGTAAAATGCCCTCATAGTGCCCCCACATAGCAGTAATGCCCCCTTACAGTGGTGCTACTCCCTTAGTATCCCCCTTACAATAATGTTGCCCCCTTAATGTTAATAAAGTAAAGTAATATTCACCTGGCTGATAGAGGTAGAGGCTCTAATGAAAGCTAAGCAGAAAGTCAAGTGCAGGATGATGGTCATTTTAGTATTCCTTATCATGCTGCAGCCATTCTGCACACTTACAAATCCATGAACCGTATGGAAAGCTGGCCATATATATCAGAGAACTGTCATCCAGCCGACAGATGTCTCTCCTGATCCTCCCATATATATGCATTGTTGACTCTGCCCTAGTGAATGGGGAGAAAGCCTCTGATAGACACCTCTGGCATCGGCATATCTCCTAAGAAAAAAAGATCGAGCATATGACATCCAACAAGCTCAACCCTACTGTCAGGAGACCCTATACATATTAGGTGGCCAACCGAACCCGTCAAAATCATGATCAGAGATCTTATATTAACATAGACACTCAGATGTAACTGATGCTGCTTGTAACATGTGAGCATCAAGCCTCCTCCGATGACCTATGTCCTTCTTAAGACATATGTCACGTATCTTCTATTGCAATATGCAGAGTGCTGACGCTGCCTCCTCATCCTTCTGCAACCTCCTAGTGTCCTGGTTTCTTTTTAGTAAACATATGTAGCCATGTACACCAAAATCTGGATTGATCTATGTATGATCTATCTAATCTATATTGAAGTTCAAATTTGCCTTCATTGGCAGCGACTGCGCTTGTGCTGCTACCTTTAACTGTGTAGGCCTGCTATCTGTTATCCCCATAGGATGTGTATACACACCCTCTGGCTCTAAAAGGGCCATTGCATATGCACTCTAATGCAATGGCTAGCCACCCTGGGGTACTTAAGGTACCTTCCCCTGTGGGAAGGTGCCTGAACAATAGGTTCTAGTTTGCTAGTTTCCTGCATAGGAGTGCTGTTAGCTTGTTTGCCCATCTCATATACTGATTTAACCATTCAGTGCATCAATTGACCTTGCCTGATCTCTGTACCCGACCTTGGACTGTTCATCAAATAGCATGTACTTTTTCCGGTCTTGACCTCAGACTGTGATTTTGGCTTATCCTTTGGTGCTCTACACTGTTGTCTCTTGACCCCTGTGGATCAGCTGTCACTTGAAAAGAGACTACTCTAACAGTTAGCTGCCTGGTGGTTACCCTGCAGTGAAGGCCAGATCCCCGTATACGAGTTAAAAGGTGAAGAGGAGCACTTAGAAAAGAGCTTTAGAAGTAGCCACAAGTCAAGTCTGTTCAAGTGACAAAGCATATCAACATCCATGCTAATTACAGTTGCTAATCTGAATTCTTCTGGACAAAGTGTCCAAAAATCTCAGACAGACAACATTTTTGACTCCTCTTGATATTTCGAATATAAGTGGCACTACATAGACACTGCTTATGTCTGAATAATCAGTGCATTCTTACATCTGCATGTGCCAGTTGGACATTTATTATTTGGAGACATGTAAAAACCCAGGAACTTGTATTATATAAATATTATATCCATTCACCAGGTCCAAAGTAAGTTTTATAATTCACTTGTTCATTTCTAATCTAACATGTCCATTCTATCCACATCTATTGCTTTCTGTTATCAGCCATTTCATGTTTGGCATTCTCCACTTATTTCATCACAGAGTATCTGGCCTGTGGCAGACTGGAGGCTGTGATCAATTTGTGGGGCTAACTGAACATCAGCAGCGTAACGTGAGAAAATGGTGAATATACTGAAAAGACAACAGAGGGGGTGAAAAATAAAAGCTGAGGTCAGTGGTACAATTAGTAGAGGGCTGGCAGGCATGTCCAAGGGGGTAATTCATGGTAACTCCTTTGTCACAGTATTTGGGTCTAAGGCAGCAAACGGAATGTCAAATGGAGAGGTCAGATGGAGAATAATGCAGAGAGTGCAAAGAATACAGGCTGCCATAAACAGCACCCTCTATCTGCTAGTGACCATGATATTAAGGAAATGCCAGGGACGGATTTGTTGACATTTAGACTATTTTCCTTTCTCCCTATCATATTTTATACAGCAGAGACACAACATCGTCCACCGTTGAGCAGAACTTTCCCTCTTCTGTTTCCTTTACAAGCATAAATCATTCAGCCAGCTTTACTCGAGTCCTGAACTACTATTCTTCCTGGTCTTACAGATCTGCCATTCTTTGGTATTATTTTATTGCAGAGTTCTAAAGACACAGAACATCATGTTGGATGCAGATGGCCACATCTGTATCATCGACCTTGGGCTGGCCAGTCACTGCCTCCACTAAGATCCAAAGAGTGACAGGAACCTTGCATTACATGGCCCCTGAAATGATTCTCAAAAAAATTATGGCACAGCAGTTGACTGGTGGAGACTGGACATTGTAATGTCCAGGATGGCATTAGCTTGCACAGCCATTACCACCAAAGAGCCAATAATTTCAACTTGGCTTGATGATGACGTGAAACACCTTTTCAAAAACCTGCTGTGAAATAATCCTGAACAGCGTCTCGGTGTGTGTGGGAACGTCCCCATCCATTGCTTTCCACTATAGCTATAGCTTTGGCTATTGGGAGAAGAGGAGTGCACGACCTCCATTTACACCATTTCAGCCAGTTCTGGAGAAATAACATCTGCATTGGCCAAATGATAAGAGAGCCCGTCACCTGGACATAGCTCTATGTCTCCAAACTTGGCCTGATCTTCCTCCTATGGGGATAACTCTCATCAGTTGTGGTCATCATCATTGTCATGTTATCTGTGCCAATGACTATGTCTCTTCTTTTTAGGTGGATGAGAAGATCTGGGCTGTGAAGAAATCCATGAGTGAGTGATCACTACAAACACAGAACATTATATCTGATGTTAAATAGCTGGATGCTTCATTATAACAACAATTCCTCTAAGACAAGATACAACAGATAGATGTATTACAGATGTCTTGTGTCTTGGCAGGATGAGCTCATGCCTGCTGCCCAGAACTTTTTGCCTCTTTCTGACCAATGCCTCTTGTCTCAAATCATATGTCACCTTGATCACCCTAGAACATCATCTCTCTCCATACAATCATTGTGCACCACCATTGTCATTGCTGCCCCAGGCCTTTGACTTTGCATCCACCATGATCCCAGACTGGCGTCTAACATCACTCCAGCCTGAAGATCTTCCATGGCCCCAGGAACAGCCTTTCAGAGTTCATGCTATTATCCCTGAGCTCACCTCAGCACAAGCCAGGTGATAATGTAGGTTAGCATACCTGCTAAATCTGGACTTTATTGTGCCTACATCCAAAACACCATGAAGGTCTTTGACAGGTCTCCGGACAGCATTAAAACCAAAGTAATTGAACGAATTGACTTTGGATCTATGCTCAGAAGCTCGATTCGCTCAAGTCTACTTACAACCACTGCTGTAGCGCAGATACGAGGTGGCTGGGAGAAGAAATGCTGCACATGCGTGCCTATGTGCCATCTCATGGTCCTGGTCACCAGAGAGGCCGGCGCTTTTTCCTATATTGTGCAAGCAGAACCACCACCAATGGATTGTAGAGTGGTCATAACCGCTGGAAACGAGCAGTGTATAATGTGATAGAAAAATGAATCCAGCCAGCAAAGGAAGCAATATGGATAATAACAATACATTAGTAAGTACCTTGTATTAACTTTCTCTACATGATAAATTCCATTTGCTGAAGTAGGACAACCCCTTTAAGTCCAGGGGACACCGGCAGGTAACAGAGAAAGGCGGTTGCAGAGGGATACAAGCATGGTATGTGGGGAAAGAGAAGGGGGTGCACCTGGATAGATGTAGATTGCACTGTCATTTCGCCTGACCCACACAAAACAGATCCACAGCCCCTACCCTCCAGTCATTTTTCTTGCTAGACACCCAACCCCCATACAACTGCTCCCTCACTAATCCCCCTCTTCTGCAGCTCCGCTAGGACTATAATTGCCACCATGCTCTTCAAACCTTTTTTATTGTAAGGTTTGCTGGCACTTGCAGTTCCACTTTTCACATGGTACCGTCTCATTTTTGGTTGGTTGATGTGAAGTCTGTAGGATATTATGACTGTCATAAACTGTACTGTACTTGTAGTTCTCGTTGCCACACATCCTTGATATTTAATAAGAGACCCTCTACTGAGATAAGTAAGTTTTTATAGCAGAATGAAATGTTTTGAATTAGAGAATGATTATTATTGAGTCATTTATCAAGCATGCTGGAGGTTTTGTTCCTAGATATAGGCCAAGTGAAAAAAATAAGTATGTGTCTGAGTTGGAGATATTTGAAGAAATCCCTATTGGGGATTTTATGGCAAGTTACAAGAGAAGAGAAAAGATTATAGAGTAGTTGTTCCATAAAGTCTTGAATAGAAAGTAGCCATGATCTATCCAATTATAGATAGATAAATCTGAGAGAATGAATTAGAATATAGAAATAGGTAGTTGTAAAGATCTGTTAGAAGGAAATGTTTATGTATGGAAAGATGAAAGATGTTGCCATATCAAGTAAATAAAGAGTTGATGAAACAGAGCTTAATAGAGAAGGTAGAGAAATAGAAATAAGAGCATAAGAAGTGTTGGACAGTTCTATCTTTACTCATCTCTTGGAGATATCACTGATCCATAAGGCTTTAAGTTGAGATAGGATGACTGCTAGATTGTAATGGATAAAGGAAGGGCAGTTGAGACCACCTATTGAAATGGGTGAGTATAAGATATTGGCCCCTATCCTAGGTCTTTTCCTACTCCAAATGAATTTCATCAGTAAAAGTTTCAATTGTTTTATAAAGTAAATCAGCAAAGGAACCATCCTGCCAAGCCAAGGTACTCCTTGAAGCTTAAAGGGGTTGTCTCACCTCAGCAAATGGTATTTATAATGTAAACCAAGTTAATACAAGACACTTACTAATGTATTGTGATTGTCCATATTGCCTCCTTTGCTGGCTTCATTCATTTTTCCATTGCATTATACACTGTTCACTGTACACTGGGGGAAAATGGCAGTGCATCTTATCAGGCGAATACTAATAAGCACTTCCATTAAGGACGTGCTTATTAGTATGCAGGGGGTGCAGGGAGTGGTGACTGTATTGCTGCTATCACTGGCTGTACTCACCGCTCCCTGGACTTCTTTCAGGCGACCACTGTGCTGTGTCCTGTGTATAGCGTCAGGTCATAATTGCATATAGGCTTGCACTATGACCTGACGCAGTGTGTCATCAGATTGCAGTGCAGTGCGACCAGGGAGCGGCAAGGGCAGGAAGAGTGCGCCATCGGGTGCAGGTGAAGTAAGTTAATTTATTTATTTTTGATCTGAGATCTGTTGAGGACTTGGGGTTTTATTAGGGGGTCTGATCTGAGGTCTGATACAGATTGGGGCTCTGATACAGATTGGGGGGTCTGATCTAAGATCTAATAAAGTATGGGGGTTTGATTGGGGGTCTGATCTACATTCTGATATGGTTTGGGGGTCTGATTTGGGGTTTTAGTAAAGATTAGGGGTCGGATATGAATTCTGATAAAGACTATGGGTTTGACAGAGATTGGGGGGGGTGAACTGAGTCTGATCTGAGGTCTGATGAAGATCGGGGGTCTGATTTAGGGGTCTGATGAAGGTTGGGGGTCTGATCAGAGGTCTGATGAAAATTTTTCTTCTGATTTTCCTCCTCTAAACCTTATACTACTGTATAACTGCCCCTATATACAGTAGAATAGCTTCTCCCTGCCTCCCTGCATTGATAATAGTGAGCACTTACTGGTCCCTGACATGTATCTCCTGGCGGTTGATTAATTACTCAGCGCACTGAGGAATCAGCAGAATCACTCACTGACAGTGCTGGTCATGCTAATCAGTGAAAAATAGCAAGGAAAATAAATATATCTAGGCTACAGATATTAATCTATTGTCCACTATGTGAGGAAACAGTGAGGGCAGCAGACCTGGAGCCCCCAGCCCAGCCCATTTTCCCAGTTAGTATTGCACTGTACTGTATTAGGATGATGGATATGCCTTAGCAACGCTCATTTAGAGACCACAGCTATTGTACATTTCTGGGCAATTTTTCTATTATAAATGTACAAATTCTCTAAATAAACTATATGAGAAAAATGGTCTCTATCTCTGTCCCTTCACATTAGCAAAAAAAAATAAAAAATTACAATCATGACAGTTACACTTTATGTAATGCTAATTGGGAGGTGGACAGAGAAGGTAGAAAAATTTTGATTAAAAAAGTTTTTTGTTTTTTTGGACTATAAGATGCACACTTTTTCCCCCAAAAGTGAGGCAAAAGTGGCAGTGCATCTTATAGTATGAATGCTAATGACTGCTTCTTGCATGCAGGAGGCGTGGGGAGCGCTGAGGGAAGTGCTGCATGGCCCCGCTCTGCACTGCGTCCTGATTGTATACAGTGTCAGGACATAGTGCACGTAAATGTGAACTATGACCTGCCGCTGTGTGACGTCAGGTCACAGTGCAGGGTGGGTCAGAAGAAGACTAGAGAGCAGTGAGTGGCAGCGTCGTCCAGAGCAAGAGAGGTAGGGTTATTTATTTTAACATCTGACCTGAAGTCTGGTGGGGGGCCGATCTGAGGCTGATGGGGGACCAATCTTTAAGGTGATAGAGGTTGGGGGGCCCAATCTGAGGCTGATGGGGTCTGATCTGAGGCTGATGGGGTCTGATCTGAGGCTGATGTGGTCTGATCTAAGGTTGATTGAGGTCTGATATGAGGCTGATTGGGGTCTGATCAGAAGCTGATGAGGGACTGAACTGAGGCTAATGGGGGTCTGATCTGAGGCTGATGGGGCTCTTATCTAAGGCCCCATTCACACGACCGTATGTTCGTTCACCATACGGACCCATTCATTTTTCCATAGGAGAAAAAAAATGCGGAATGAACACCGTGTGTATTCCGCATCCGTATATTACGGAAGTTCTCCCGCAAAAAAAAGGAAACATGTCCTATACTTGGCCGCAAAACACATCCGTAGCCCCATTAAAGTCAATGGGTCCGCAAAATTACGGAACACTACGGAAGACTTTCCGTATGTCTTCCGTTCCGTTTTTATACAGACACGGAATACATACGGTCATGTGAATGGAGCCTAAGGCTGATGGAGATTGGGGGTCTAATAAGAGTCTGATCTGAGGTCTAATAGAGCTTGGGGGTCTGATTTTGGGGTCTGATTTTGAGGTCTGATGAAGAAAGGGGGTCTATTGAGGATTGGGGATCTGATGAGGGTCTGATCTGAGGTCTGATGAAAAATATTTTTCCTTATTTTCCTCCTCCAAATCCTAGGTGCGTCTTACAGTCCGAAAAATACAGATTATCTGTGGTGTTGGCTGAGGTGCTTGGTGGTCATCCTTAAGGCTGTAAAGGCGAGAATAATAATCTTGATCTTTTGAGGGTTTATAATTTTCTGTTTTTGGGAGTCGAGAATATATGGTATGTGGGTCTTAGCCGCTTGAACTTTGATCTTACTTACAAAAAGTTAATTAGCTTTGTTCCCTGAGCTATAGAAAAGGGCTTTAGATTTTCTTAGGTGTAGATCAAAGCAGTGTAGCAAAGGCATGTACAACTCATAATGTAGACATTTTAAAGTAGAGGCATAGGTGGGATCACTGGCGTAACTATAGGGGTCGCAGCGGTCGCAGTTGCGACCGGGCCCCTAAGCTCTCTCTTACTGAGGCCCACGCTGCTGTGTCCTGACTGCCTGCAGCGTCAGGATGTACAGAGCACACTCTGATCTGACACTGCAGGAGGTCAGGTGACTGCAGCGCGTGCCCCAGGAAGAGGTGAGAGCAGGGAGACAGCCTGAAAGGGAGAAGAGCGGCAGGAGAGGATAAGTTATATTTATTTGTTTTATTGTCTGATCTGAGGTCTGACATGGGGGCCAGAAAGCAGGGTCTGAAAGGGGGGTCTAAAATGGGAGCCTGAAATGGGGGCCAGAAAGGGGGGTCTGAAATGGGGGCCAGAAAGGGGGGGTCTGAAATGGGGGCCAGAAAGGGGGGTCTGAAATGGGGGCCAGAAAGGGGGGCCAGAAAGGGGGGTCTGAAATGGGGGCCAGAAGTGGGGGGGTCTGACATGTGGGCCAGAAGTGTGGGGGTCTGAAATGGGGGCCAGAAGTGGGGGGTCTGATATGGGGGCCAGAAGTGGGGGGTCTGACATGGGGACCAGAAGGGGGGTCTGACATGGGGGCCAGAAGGGGGGTCTGACATGGGGGCCAGAAGGGGGGTATGATATGGTGTGCCAGAAGGGGGGTTCTGATTAGGGGCCTGAAGAGTCTGAAGGGGGGTCTGATTGGGGGTCTGATTAGGGGCCTGAAGAGTCTGAAGGAGGTCTGATTAGGGGTCTGACTGGGGGTCTAGAGAGGTCTAATGGGGGTCTGGGGGTCTAATGGGGGTCTGATTGGGGTCTGGAGGTCTAATGAGGGTCTGATTGGGGGTCTGGAGGTCTAATGAGGGTCTGATTGGGGTCTGGGGGTCTAATGGGGTTCAGATATGGGGGTTTGGAGGTCTAATGGGGGTCAGATATGGGGGTTTGGAAGTCTAATGGGGGTCAGATATGGAGATGGGGGGTCTCATCTGGGGTTTGATATGGGAATCTGATCTGAAAGGTAAGGGGGTATTGTTTTTCTGTGTGGTACCAGTATTTTCAGGGGGACTGTTTCTGCAGCATAGTATTGGGGGGGGGCAGGATGGGGTGTTGAGAAGGTGACAGGATGATGGAAAAGTAGTAAAGTAAGATTGTCTGTTTGTTAAACTCTGCAGAGCCGCGGCTGAAAGAAGTCACCATGGTGGTCTGGTCTGACAGGAGAAGAAGAGGAAAGAGAAGTCACTGGATGTAAGAGGTACATATGTGGGGATGTATGACCCTGTATGTTCTGTAGGGCTGTATGTAATGTTTTCCAACTATGTCTTTGAAGGGGTTGTCTTTTTTTTTTTTTTTTTGGTACAAGCGCTGCCTTCTCTGCTCACCTGCTCATCACTGCAAATGCTGCGGTGATCGTCGGGTGTCCTGGAGGACCCCGGCTGATCTGATATTGATTACCTATCCTGAGGATAGGTGATCAGTAGAAAATAGAAAAAAGAGGACAATCCCTTTAATGTCAATATTTGCCTTGGGCAGCAGAAAAGCTAGGTGCACCAGCGCTGAGTGAGGAAAGGGGGAGGGGGTCAAGCTGAACTGTTGCACCAGGACCCATGAGCCTTTAGCTACGCCCCTGGGTGGGATCTGGGTTAGTTTTGTTATCTTCTATTGATTTATAATATTTTGGAGTAAATCAGTTAATCTGCTTAATCTTTTCTTTTTTCCCAAGGAAGAGAATTTAAGAAATTGTCCTCTCAGCTTTGTGACTACGCCAGACCATAGAGACATCTGTTTCTGGACATGTGTCTATCTGGAAGTATTCCTGGAGTATCTGTGAGAATTAGGGTAAGTATTCATTATTTAAAATAGAGTTATTAAGTCTCCAAGGGGATGAGTGGGGTGAAGTAAATAGTTCTTTAATCGAGATGGAAACATCGGAGCAAGTTATGAAACCTATAGATGAAAGAACCCTTTGCAGAACCCATTTATCTACTAAAATCATTTCAATACAGGAGTAGTAATTATGTGGATGGGATAAGAAAGTATAATCTAGTTCAGAGACGAGGAAGGATCTCCAAGGGTCAAACATCTGCTCGCAATGTAAGAAATTCTGTGGAGAGATATTTTTATCTCTGTGGTCTGACTCCTATCTAAAGTAGGATCAATCACAGATCGTATGCAAACGAGGTTCTTGAAGTCAAGGGGACAGCGTCTTTCACACTTGAAGTCAAGCACACCGCACCCCCTTCCCTCCCCTTCGCATTTGATTGATGGCCTTTAGAGATGAGCGAACGTGCTCGTAACGAGTTAAAGTTACGCAGGCAGCCGCTGCCGGGCAGCCGCTTCCGTCCTCCTCACCTGACGTAAGCGGCTGCCTGCGCTCATGCGAGCGCAGGGGAGCCGAGCGGTACAGTGCTCGTTACGAGCATGTTCGCTCATCTCTAATGGCCTTTCATTTCTTTCAAGCGCAATTCCATCCTGAGATTTCACGCATGCGCCATATGATCTAATTTCCGGCGCCTGCGCATTGATCCCTGCTGTAGTGTCATTGGCTTCAGTTAGTCAATACGCACGCGCAGACTCGTGGGTGTTTCAGAGAACATTACCCTGCATCAGCGTCAGTCACAGGATCGGGAGCGCCTGTATGTTGACTTGCTGAACCAAGTACACTACAGCGGGGATCAATACACAGGCGCCGGAAACATGACCATACGGCGCATGCGCAAAATCTCAGGATGGAATTGCGCTTGAAAGAAATGAAAGGCCATCAATCAAATGCGAAGGGGAGGGAAGTGGGCACGGCGTGCTTGACTTCAAGTGTGAAAGCCGCTGCCCCCTTGACTTCAAGAACCTCGTTTGCATACGACCTGTGAGTGGAATAAAGTTGTTTGACAGCGATTATGTGCCTCAGATATCTTACACAAGAACATCATTAGAAGCCTGATGTTAACAACTTTAAGGTACTGCTAGCAGTTTATGTCCATTTTGGTGCTGACAGGTTCCCTTTAATCTGAGAGTGACTGATAGTATAGATCGTAACTAGAGATGAGCGAGCACTAAAATGCTCGGGTGCTCGTTATTCGAGTCGAACTTTTCCCGATGCTTGGGTGCTCGTTTCGAATAACGAACCCCATTGAAGTCAATGGGAGACTCGAGCATTTTTTGCAGGGGACCGGGGCTCTGCCTAGGGAAGGCTGGGTGAAAACCTGGAAACCTCAGAAAATTATGGAAACACCACGGAAATGGACAGGAAACAGCAGGGGCAGCATGTAGGGATGCCTCTGAGGCTCCCTAATTGGACCATTTTTTCTAAATCTGGCCAATAGTCTGGCGATGACCCCAAGGCAATTTTCAGGGACACGGTAATGGTGACCCACTTAAAAATGCTGCCTGACAACCTGGCGGTGAACTCCTGTTTG
Source organism: Rhinella marina (assembly GCA_900303285.1). NCBI lineage: Eukaryota > Metazoa > Chordata > Amphibia > Anura > Bufonidae > Rhinella > Rhinella marina. Next base: position 3,160 of record ONZH01018909.1, on the reverse strand, counting down.
TGTGTCTGTCAATAAGATTGCAGTGTAAAGCATGGTGGTGAGCCTCAGTATGACTTTTTAGATGGAGATTGCATGTGGTCATGTACTCCCTGGAACCCCATAGTCACCCCTTCTCTGATGTGCTACCCCAGAACATTCTCTGCCCCAATTCGCAAGACCTTTTGCTGTCTCCGTGTGCTGACAGTGGGGATTTACCAGTGTTGTCTGAGGAGGTGGTGGACAATGGCGAGACACAGGTGTCGAGGGGTGAGGTAGTTGTATGGGAAGCAAGTTACAGTGGGGACTACTTGGAGGGACTTTCTCATGATGGGACAGATTCAACTTGGGTGGATCAGGCACAGGAACAGATCAATTTTATTTTTTTTTTGTGTTTATTTAACTTTTATTTAGCACAAATAACCACAGAGATATTTATTCGTTCCCTTCGCTGCGCAGTCTGGCGTTGGGGTTCGTCACTTTGATGGCGAGCTGTGCCGCTCTCTCCACAATGGTCTTTCGGTTCTTTGAGGAGACGTTGTGAGCGATTTCTGCACAGAAGGAATTGTTGCTCATCAACAGAACCTCGAGCTCCTTGACATTGTGGACCAGGAATTTGCGGAACCCTGGGAGCAGCATGTGTTTGGTCTTCTTGTTGCTACCGTACCCAATGTTGGGCAATATAGATACGCAGGTAATATTATTTTTCACACCTATTCCAAAAAAAAAATTTACGCAGTTTGCGCAAATAAAACTGGAAACTGGAACTGGAGAGAGGGCCTGTAGGTGGACCTCCGGAAAAATTGTTTGGAGAGAGGGCCTGTAGGTGGACCTCCGGAAAAATTGTTTGGAGAGAGGGCCTGTAGGTGGACCTCCGGAAAAATTGTTTGGACAGAGGGCCTGTAGGTGGACCTCCGGAAAAATTGTTTGAAGAGAGGGCCTGTAGGGGGCCCTCCTGAAAAACTGTGGTAAAAGAGTGCCAGTTGGACCTCTGAAAAATGGCGTTTTTTTGGTCAGCGTTAGGCAAAGACGATATGGAGGAGGAGGAGTAGGAGGAGTAGAGAAGAGGAATCAGATACATAAGTAATGTTAATCTTTAGCTGCTTTCCCCCGGAGGAGATTTGAATTCCGGTGAAATCCAGGCTTTGTTCATTTTAATAAGCGTCAGCCTGTCAGCGCTGTCAGTTGACAGGCGTGTATGCTTATCGGTGATGACGCCACCAGCTGCATTGAATACCCGCTCTGACAGCACGCTAGCGGCAGGGCAGGCCAGCACCTCCAAGGCGTACAGCGCCAGTTCAGGCCACGTGTCCAGCTTTGAAACCCAGTAGTTGTATGGAGCAGAGTGATCGCTACGGACGTTGGTATGGTCAGCTAGGTACTCCCTCACCATCTTTCTGTACAGCTCCCCCCTACTCTGCCTAGACTGGGGACAGGTGACAGTGTCTTGCTGGGGTGACATAAAACTGGCAAAGGCCTTGGAGAGCGTTCCCCTGCCAGTGCTGGACAAGCTGCCTGCTCGCCTCCTCTCCCCCGCTACTTGGCCCACAGGACCATGCCCTCTGCCGCTAGCGGCGTCAGATGGGAAGGATTGTTTCAGCTTGTGCACCAGGGCCTGTTGATATCTATTCACTCTCATACTCCTTTCCTCTGCAGGGATGAGAGTGGAAAGGTTCTGCTTGTACCGTGGGTCCAGGAGAGTGAACACCCCAGTAATCGGTGTTTGAAAAATGCTTCTAACGCGAGGGTCACGGGCTAGGCAGCCTAACATGAAGTCTGCCATGTGCGCCAGAGTCCCAACACGTAAGAATTCCTCTCCTCACTGGCCTGACTCTCCATTTCCTCCTCCAAGTCCTCCTCTTCAGCCCATACACGCTCAAGAGTTAAGGACTGAACACTGGTACCCTCTACTGTCTCACCGACATTCTCCTCCTCTTCCTCCTCATCCTCATCCCCTTCCTCCGATACGCGCTGAGAAACAGACCGGAGGGTGCTCTGGCTATCAAGGCGACGTATCTTCCTCCACCGTCTCTTGTGACAAGCGCAAAGCATCCGACTTGATGCTGAGCAGTGAGTTTTTCAACAGGCAAAGCAGCGGGATGGTGAGGCTGATAATGGCGGCATCGCCGCTGACCATCTGTGTTGACTCCTCAAAGTTGCTCAACACCTGGCAGATATCAGACCTCCACGTCCACTCCTCATTGTAGACTTGAGGAATCTGACTGACCTGACTACCAGTTCTGGTGGATGTTGACATCTGGCAGTCTACAATCGCTCTGCGCTGCTGGTAACTCTGGATAACATGTTTAATGTCGAATTCCATCTCGTGGCACGTCGCACAACAGTCGGTGAGCGGGCAGTTGTAGGCGGCGCTGCGCTGCCCTGAGAGTGGCAGCATCTGTGGTCGACTTGCAGAAATGCGCACAGATGCGGCGCACCTTGGTGAGCAAATCAGACAGATTGGGGTATGTCTTGAGGAACCGCTGAACTATGAGATTGAACACGTGGGCCAGGCATGGCACATGTGTCAGTCTGCCAAGTTGCAGAGCCGCCACCAGGTTACGCCCGTTATCACACACAACCATGCCTGGCTTGAGGTTCAGCGGTGCCAGCCACAGATCGGTCTGCGCCGTGATGCCCTGTAACAGCTCTTGGGCGGTGTGCCTTTGTCACCTAAGCTCAGCAGTTTGAGCACCGCCTGCTGGCGCTTACCCACGGCACTGCTGCTGCGCCTAGAGCTACCGACTGAAGGCGCCGTGCCCACGGATGGTAATTCGGAGGAGGGGTCGGAGGAGGAGGAGGCATAGTACGTCTGAGAGACCGTGACTGAGGTAGGCCCCGCAATCCTCGGTGTGGGCAGTACATGAGCGGCCCCAGGGTCAGTCTCGTCCCAGCCTCCACCAAGTTAACCCAATGTGCCGTCAGTGAGATGTAGTGTCCCTGCCAGGCAGCACTTGTCCGCGTGTCCGTGGTTAGGTGGACCTTCTCAGAAACAGCGTTGGTCAGGGCACGGAGGATGTTCTCTGACACGTGCTGGTGTAGGGCTGGGACGGCACATCGGGAAAAATAGTGGCGGCTGGGGACCGAATACCGAGGGCAGCAACCGCCATGAGATTGCGAAAGGCCTCGGTCTCTACCAGCCTATAGGCAGCATCTCCAGGCTCAGCAAATTTGGAGATGTGGA
>ONZH01018907.1:0-31154 GCA_900303285.1 Rhinella marina | reverse complement strand
ACATTGGGGTCTTATTGGGGCTGTGAGCTGAGGTCTGATTAACATTGAGGGTCTGATTGCTGGTCTGACCTGAGGTCTAATGAAAAATATTTTTTTTTCTTGTTGTCCTCCTCTAAAACCTAGGTGCGTCTTATACGGCGAAAAATACGGTAGTAGTTTCTGTCTCTCACTTACACTGAGGACATCTAATTCAGGAGTGTTTTTCACCACGCTGAAAGGTTTTCCGTTATGATTGTCATGCATTTTATTATTCTTTTTATTAAGGATATGGGTAAATCATTGAATTGGATATAAAGTGTTTGTCTGATGTAATTAGAAATCTCAAACAAGCCGCCAAATGGTCTAAGATTTAAAAAAAAAAAAGATACTAAACTTAAAAGGGGTTTTCTGAGATTTTCATATTGATGTCCTATACTCAGGATCGTCTGTATGACGAGGCCTTAGATCTCTTCCTAGGCCATGTGAAGTTGTATTCATCGGTCACATGGTCTAGGTGCAGCTCAGTCCCATTCAAGTGAACGGGGCTAAGCTGCAATACTAAGCACAGCCACTATCAAATGGATGGCGCTGTACTTGGTAAACTGCGAGGAGGCAGAGCTACAGTGAGTGCTGTGGCTTCCTTAAACAGCTGATTGGTTGGTGTGCCAGGAGCTGGACCCCTGCTAATCTCATATTAATGACCCATCCTGTGAATAGGCCATCAATATGAACATCCTGGAAAACCCAATTAACCTCCTTTTCCAGTGCCATTCTCTGTTCTGCCAGTCTGGCCGCCATGCCACTGCTCTTGGAATGGTGATGTGCAAAGTGACGTGCAGGAGTACGGAACGTGACTACTGTCCTCTGTGGTAACTGGTTGCAGTGGGCACATGCTGTATACCAGCACGTCATCTCTGCAGTTTGTATACAAGCAGCGTCAGAAGGACCGGATCGCCTGCGCAGAGAGAACCGCGCTGAAGAATGAGGTAAGTATAGCAGATATGATTTTTTACAAAACAGAGTACAACACCCTCCATTAGAGACAAGGGAGTGACAGGGAAGATCCATACGCAGCCATATCTGAGTGCAGTGTTGGCAACTCCAGCATATATATTAGAGCAGTCATTAATTTCCCCTGTCTTCTGCTGGCTCTGTCCCAGACAAGGGAGATGCAGAAAACAGGAAATGTTAGCCTATTGTGATTGTTCTAGCAACCAATACAAAAATATAGAATTTCAAGACTATATACTGTATATACACACACATAGTATATATATATATATATATATATATATATATACTCTATCAGAAAATGCAGGTAGATTAATCATTCAGATCCACCAGAATGAGCTTTAAAAGTGTTGTCCAGAACTTTCAGAAATTAAGAACGGGAAATGTTATTAAAGAAAAAATAAAACCACCACCAATCCCCACCATACAAGCACTGAGGCCAGTGACTGGCTACAGCAATCAGGTGGATGTATGGTACATGCTGACACCACTGACTGGTCCCAGTGGTTTTATGCTGAATCCTGGCATCACTGCTGAGACCAGTGATTGGCTGCAGCAGTCATGTGGATGTACAGCACATCAAAGAAAATAAACAAGGAGAAGTGCAGGACCACCACAACATTGGGGATAGGATGGAAGGAAATACCAGTCAAGCAATAGTTTTTTATAACATTCCCTGCCCTTAGCGTAACTTCTTAACACCCTGGAAAAACCCCTTTAGATTGTGTTCTAATACTAAAACATAGTATAGCAATGCTATACGCATGATATAGACACAGATCAGTCATGTTATAGAAGAACAATTGTTAATTTGTGAAATTCTGCTCTATTGTTTTTGGGGGAAAGCTCTAAGATTGATATGGATGTTGGGTTTGACCAACGTGCATCTAACGTGTATGGCTTGCTAAACTGTAAAGAGTGAACTGACATGACAGAAGCTAAAACGGCATCAGTGGGTGAGAACCGCAGTGACGTGAGGCTTACCTGTCCCGGCACAATGGTATGAGTAAAGAGCCTGTTCAGTTCCACAAGTTTGTTTGGCGTGATATTGAATCTCAGCGCTATAGAGTTTAAGGTGTCCGTGTTAGATGCCTAGGAAGAGGTACATTTGGGTTAAATGTATACAGTTTATCTAAAGCTATTATTAATCATTGTAAGGGGATACGTCAATTTTTTATTTTTACTCCAGTCAAATGACTATACATAGTTACATAGCTAATACGGTTGATAAAAGATATAAGTCCATCAAGTTCAACCAATAGATGTTTTGGCTTTTTCAATATATGATACGCCCCCTTCCCCCCAAAAAAACCAAGCCCTCATGGCTATGGGCATGGAAAAGTAAAAAAGTTATGGCTTCCAGAAGATGGTTAGGAAAAAAACTAAAGCAAAAACAATTAAAATTGTTTACAGCGCCAAGGGGTTGTAGTGACAGAGAGAAGCATTAATAGTTCACCCTGCCTTCTCCTTTATCAAGCTGTAAAAACACATGTTCCTTATTGTCAGCAATAAGAGGCCTGAAGAATGCAAATACGTGCCCCTTACCAAAAATCTATGACCTGGGACATGTACCAGAGCTTTACCACCCTTTACAATAAACCCGAGAGCAGCTTTGGGTTCACATGAACACGTCCTTTAATCCACAGCTTAGACAGAATTACCTGCTCAGCCTTTTACAGAAAGATTACCAAGGGACAAATCATTTTTCAGACTAACAAATAATATCTTTCTTGGTAAAAACAGATTCCTTGGCTTAAATTACTAACAAAACAAATACATACACTTGCAAATCTAAAGTAAAAAATGTGTCTGTAGGACTATAATGGAGTGCTAGTAGTCATAGTGTACCGATGGGTTCAACAAGAAAAATAGTTAACCTTGTTTGTTGTATTAAAAGTTACGTTTTAATCACCCAGCCGCTGGATCCTAGTTAAACTCCATGGGGTTCAGCACTTACGCGTTTCATGCATTCCGCTGAATCAAACAAGGCTAAGGCCTCTTTCACGGGATCTGTTCAAGAAAAAACTGTTTTTTTCTGAGACTGCATTCAGTGTGTGTTTTTTTCCATCCAGATTGCACGTGTTTTTCACGCATGAAGAAAAACTGAAGAATAACAGTAACAATCTACATCTCCTATCAACCACCGGATGCCTTCCGTTTTTCACACAAGCCCCATTAACTTCTATGGAGCCAGGGCTGCGTGATAAACAGACAATATAGAACATGCTGCGATTTTTCATGAATGTAATAAACACAATCCATGAAATATGCAATGAGACTGATTGAAATGAATGGTCAGAATTCAGTCCGGCTGCTATGCTCTCGTAACAAGCATCACATCCTGACAGAAAACTGGCACGTGTGAAAGAGGCCTGTTTGACTCCAAATCCCTGATCGATCTGTGTCGCCCCTTCTAGAAACACCAGGGACATCTCCACCATTATCCTGGACCCTGGGGTGAGCTGTGCCTTTGAAAGGGAAGGAGAGCATGTGCGGCCTGCTCTCTGTTCATTTCTATGGGAGCTCCCTATATTCGGAAGTACCAAAGAAATGAATGGAGAGGATAGTCAGGCCAGCGTTCCGTTATTTCCCAAACTCCCATAGGAATTAATGGAGGGCGACCATGCATGTGTGGCTGCTCTCTGCTCACTTTGGGCATCCCAGTCTACAGACAGAAGTGGGACCAGCACCTACCTAAACATTGGTAGGCATGTCCTAGCAATACGCAACCAATGTCTAAGATGAGACAACCCCTTTAAGCAGCGTGACTTTCATGTTGGTATATTGTACATTAAAGGGGTTGTCTCTAGAGATGAGTGAACGTGCTCGTAACGAGCACTGTAGCACTCGGCTCCCCTGCTCTCGCATGGACGCAGGCATCCGCATCCGTCGGGTGAGGAGGACGGATCCGGATGCCTGCGCCCATGCGTGCGCAGAGGAGCTGAGTGCTACAGTGCTCGTTACAAGCACGTTCGCTCATCTCTAGTTGTCTCACTTCAGTAAGCGGGATTTATCATGTAGAGAAAGTTAATATAAGGCACTTACTAATGTATTGTTATTATCCATATTGCTTCCTCTGCTGGCTGGATTCATTTTTCCATCACATTATACACTGCTCGTTTCCATGGTTACGACCACCCTGCAATCCATCAGTGGTGGTCGTGCTTGCACACTATAGGCAAAATTGTCAGCCTCTCTGATGACGGGGACCACAGGAGAGCATATAGGCTAATGCTTTTTCCTATATTGTGCAAGCACGACCACCACTGATGGATACGGGCAGTGTGTATAATGTGATGGCAAAACGAATCCAGCCAGCAAAGGAAGCAATATGAATAATAACAATACATTAGTAAGTGGCTTGTATTAACTTTCTCTACATAATAAATGCCACTTACTGAACGTGACAGACAGGGCCGTACCCTGATACCATACCATAGCAAATGATAAATTTGCCTTTTTTTTATATTTTTTCATTTGTAGAGCAATCTTTCAATGAAAACAATCACCCTTATCCCACCTTCCCTGACTGCTATATCAGAAAAAGCAGAACACGTGCTTTATGAACATCACGCTCGTTCTGAGCTCCTCCTAGTGGTAGCTGCTGGAAATATCAGTTTCCTTGCAACTCATAGAAATGCAAATACATTTTCCAGCGTTTGCATATATTTTAATTCTGCCACAATAATTACCTACTGCAGTTCATACTCAGGGCTCATGCACGCGACCGTATCTGTTTTTCGTTCTGCAAAACACGGATACAGGCCAAGTGCATGACGCAGAAATGTCTTGCACAACGAACAAGTGCAGGACGTGTTCTCTTTTTTTTAGGGGGCTCCTGAATGGACATGCTGTGCGCATTTTTGCGGCTCCGTTGAAATGAATGTTTCTACATCCGATGCGCAAAAAGTGTGGATAGGATGTCGACCTAAACCAACATGTATAACTAACACAACAAAATGCAACTTACTATATATTCAATGGTCCCCAAAGGTTTCTTCATAACCATTTTTTTTCTCTTTTTTCTCATTTTTGTTATTTTGAATTTCTCCTGAAAGAAAAGAAATATTTTTACATATGTGTATCCAGATGTGACCTAGTAGCTGTGAGCTGCATCCCCCTGGAGAGAGAATAGGATTATGGAGGTGCACATCTTTATGCATTTTAGCATAAAAAAGCAAAGAACACGCAATTTGGATGATGAAAATTAGTGTGAAGCTTGACTGTACCACCAATGTCACCAACATAAACTGCAGTGATGTTTCAGACAATGCTGCTCAATGTATCTCAGTGCAGTTCTTGCCTGCCCCAATGCCACTCTCTGTGGCCTTAATGGGCTATTCCCATCTGGGACACTGATGACATATTGCTAGGACATTCCATTCAATGTCAGATAGGTGTGGGTGTCACATATCCAGAAGGGTTCCCCGAAGTGAACAGCATCCGCGGCCACCCTCAGTTCGCCTCTAAGGGAGTTGCTATTTCTGGCAGTCCATTAGCAGTGAATGTAGAGGTGGGCGCTCTTGCGCAGTGCGCTCTCTATTCACTGCTGAGGGACTTCCGAAAATAGCAGAAAATAAAAAAACATGGCCAAAAATTCTTTAAAAATATGATTTTAACAATAAGTTATTTTCTGACGATACATTCCCTTTAAAGGGATTTTCCAAGATTTTACTACTGAAGACCTATTCTCAGGATAGGTCATCAGTATCTAATTGGTGAGGGTCTGACACCCGGGACCCCCGACGATCAGCTGTTTGAAAGGCAGTGGTAGGCACCATGGCCTTCTGGCAGCTTTCCCTAAGCCAGTCACTGGTCATGTGGCCTAGGAGTGCGATACCAAGACTAGCCGCTATACATAATATATATATACAGTGCCTTGCGAAAGTATTTAGCTCACTGGAACTTTTCAACCTTTTGCCACATTTCAGGCTTCAAACAAAAAGATATAACATTTTACATTTTTGGTGAAGAATCAACAAGTTGGTCACAATTGTGAAGTGGAATGAAATTTATTGGATCATTTAAACTTTTTTTGTAATAATAAAACTGAAAAGTTGTACGTGCAAAATTGTTCGGCCCATTTACTTTCAGTTCAGAAAACTCACTCCAGAAGTTCATTGAGGATCTCTGAATGATCCAATGTTGTCCTAAATGACTGATGAAGATAAATAGAATCCACCTGTGTGTAATCAAGTCTCCATATAAATGGCACCTGCTCTGTGATAGTCTCAGGGTTCTGCATCATGAAGACCAAGGAACACACCAGGCAGGTCCGTGATACTGTTGTGGAGAAGTTTAAAGCCTGGATTTGGATATCAAAAGATTTCCCAAGCTTTAAACATCCCAAGGAGCACTGTGCAAGCGATCATATTGAAATGGAAGGAGTATCAGACCACTGCAAATCTACCAAGACCTGGCCGTCCCTCTAAACCTTTCATCTCAAACAAAGAGAAGACTGATCAGAGATGCAGCCAAGAGGCCCATGATCACTCTGGATGAACTGCAGAGATCTACAGCTGAGGTGGGAGAGTCTGTCCATAGGAACAACAATTCAGTCGAACACTTTCACAAATCTGGCCTTTATGGAAGAGTGGCAAGAAGAAAGCCATTTCTCAAAGATATCCATAAAAAGTCTCGTTTACAGTTTACCACAAGCCACCTGGAGACACACCAAACATGTGGAAGAAGGTGCTCTGGTCAGATGAAACCAAAATCAAACTTTTTGGAAACAATGCAAAACGATTGTTTGGTGTAAAAGCAGCACAGCTCATCACCCTGAACACACCATCCCCACTGTCAAACATGGTGGTGGCAGCATCATGGTTTGGGCCTGCTTTTCATCAGCAGGGACAGGGAAGATGGTTAAAATTGATGGGAAGATGGATGGAGCCAAATACAGGACCATTCTGGATGAAAACCTGTTGGAGTCTGCAAAAGACCTGAGACTAGGACGGAGATTTATCTTCCAACAAGACAATGATCCCAAACATAAAGCAAAATCTACAATGGAATGGTTCAAAAATAAACGTATCCAGGTCTTAGAATGGCCAAGTCAAAGTCCAGACCTGAATCCAATTGAGAATATGTGGAAAGAGCTGAAAACTGCTGTTCACAAACGCTCTCCATCCAACCTCAAAGAGCTCGAGCTGTTTTGCAAGGAAGAATGGACAAGAATTTCAGTCTCTAGATGTGCAAAACTGATAGAGACATACCCCAAGCGACTTGCAGCTGTAATCGCAGCAAAAGGTGGCGCAACATAGTATTAATGCAAGAGGGCCGAATAATTTTGCACGCCCCACTTTTCAGTTTTATTATTACAAAAAAAGTTTCAATGATCCAATAAATTTCGTTCCACTTCACAATTGTGACCCACTTGTTGTTGATTCTTCACCAAAAATTTAAAATGTTATATCTTTTTGTTTGAAGCCTGAAATGTGGGAAAAGGTTGAAAAGTTCCAGGGGCCGAATACTTTCGCAAGGCACTGTATATATATTCCTGAAAGAAAGGTGCATTTAGATGGGCTGATGAGCTTCCTTCCTGACAGCTGGCCGATTGCTCAGTGGAAGCGCTGTATTTACCTGTATCGATCTCCTCCATAGTATGAGAACGAGAGATCGGCATTGGGATCCCTCATTCTCGTTTCTGGACAGCAGATCGCTGTTTAGGCCTCTTTCACACGACAGTATATTTTGTGGGCTCCAATCCGCATATTTTGCTGATGAGATGCGGAACCATTCATTTCTATGGGTCCGCAAAAAACACTGACAGCACACTATGTGCTGTCCGCATCCGTATGTCCGTTCCGTAGCACGCAAAAAAAAAAAATAGAACATGTCCTATTCTTCTCTGTTTTGCGGACAAGGATAGGCATTGTTACAATGGATCTGCAAAAAAAACGATGCCATACGGACGACATCCATTTTTTTTGCAGACCGCAAAACACAACATTAGTGGGAAACTAGCCTTAGACAGTGAAAACCTCTGCCCAGAAACAATAATTTAGGTGAGTGCACCAACAGCAGTTTCACCTGATAAACGAGTATTTCACTCATTCATCAGGTGATCAACTGCACCTTTAGATGGGCAGATTGTTGTTCGTTCCCGATAATCTGCCTGATTATCGGAGTGTCTAAATCCACCTGGTAATTTCCAGGAATTAAGAAAATGAAAATACTTAAATATTACTTTATTATAAATACATTCCCAAATACATTTCATTACTTATATTGGTTTGTTTTGTCTGTGGAGCTATTATTAGGAGAAATAAAAAGGCCACCGTCCTATTTGTACACACATAACCTATCCTAATCACACAGCAGTTACTTTATAACACTGAGGTAAAGAGCTGCCTCATCCTCCTCTCTGCTCGTCAGGGATTATAATTCGAATGAACGAAGCAAAGCTTCGGATGTTTCGTTCATAACTTCTGATTAATACTGTACGGAGATCTGTCTTCATACAGTATTAGAATGTTATTCTCGAAGTTGCGTGCGACTTTGTTGAATAAATTCATTAATTGATTTTTAAAGTGGAAAACCACTATAAAGGGAACCTGTCATCAACTTTATGTTGACTGTACTGAGGGCAGCATAAAATAGTGACAGAAATGCTGATTTCAGCGGTGTGTCTCTCTTGAGCTAATAGTAAGTGGTTGCTGAGAACCAGCATCCAAATCATTGCAGCCCAGGCCTTGAAAATAGTCATATCTACCTGAGAAGAGTCATGGTTATTCATAATCTCCTGCTCTCCCGCCCATCTGCTGATGACTGGCAGTTCTCTCCTAGAGAGAAAGGAAGAAAACTAGGTAGAAGTCTGTCAGTCATCATTAGGTGGGCAGGGAGAGCAGGAATTCATGAATAACCATGACTCTTCTCATGAAGATTTGACTCTTTTCCAGGCCTAGTCTGCAATGATTGTGATGTCGGTTCTCGGCAACCACTTACTATTAACTTATAAATGAGAGACTGCTGAAATCAGCTCACCTGTCTCTGCTTTATTCTGCTGTTAGTATGGGTAGCATAAAGGTGATGACAGGTTCCCTTTAACCCCTTAGTGACCAGCCTGTTTTTGGCCTTAGTGACCAAGCTTTTTTTTTCTTTTTTCATCGTCGCGTTCCAAGAGCTATAACTTTTTCATTTTTCCGTCTATATAGATGTATGAGGGCTTATTTTTTACGGGAGAAGTTGTAGTTTTTAATCGTGGCATTTTGGGGTACAGATAACTTTCTGATTAACTTTGATTAACTCTTTCTGGGAGGGAAATGGGAAAAATTGCAATACCACCACTGCGTTTTTACATTATAAATTTTACGGCGATCATTTTTCGGTATAAATTACAACATATATTTATTCTCTGGATCAATACGATTACAATGATACCAAATACATATAGGTTTTTTTGCGTTTTACTACTTTTTTGCAATAAAATTATTTTTTTAAAAGAAAAAAAAAAGTTTTTGCATTGCTGATTCCCAAGAACAAATTTTTTTTAAATTTTTCTTTCTATGGAGTTGTGTCAGGGCTTCATTTTTGCGGGACAACTTGTACTTTTCATTGGTATCCTTTTTGAGTAAATGACACTTTTTGATCGCTTGTTATAACGTTTTTTTGGTGGCAACTAAGAATAAATTAGCAATTGTCTTTTTTTAAAAAAAATTTTTTTTAATTGTGTTTACCGTAGGGGCTAATTTTTGTGATATTTATGTAGTACGGGTCGTTACGAACGTGGCAATACCAAACATATGGGGAAGATTTTTTTTTTGCAATTTTTTTCATTGAAAAGCTTATTTTCAATGGAAAAAAAAGAGTAAATTTTTTTTTTTAATGGGATTTTTTTAATAGAATAAATGTGTTTTTTTTTTTTTTTTTACTTTTTTTTTACCACTTAATAGTCCCACAGAGGGACTATAACAAACAGTACTTTGATTGCCTTTAAAATGCAATGCATTATCCCTATAGTACATTGCATTTTAATGGCAATGCTATTCATACTTTGACCAGCAGGCTGCGCCAGAGAGGCGCAGTCTGCTGGTAATCTACTCAAGGCTGGTCTGGGGCCTAGATCAGACCCCTGCCAGCCTTCCCACACATCGGCACCCTGCGATCGCTTTTGCAGGGTGCCGATGGGAGACAGAGGGAGACCGCTCCCTCTGTCAGCACTTTACATGCGGCGGGCGCCATTGCCGACGGCATGTAAAGTGTTAAACAGCCCGGATCGGCACTCCTGCCGGTCCGGGCTGTTAGAGCAGGGCCGCGGCTTTAATGTGAGAGCCGGGCCCGGGAGACCCGTGCAGCGCTTAGACTGGGCCGCCGTGAAAAAGCGGCGGCCCAGCCTAAGGCCCCTTAGTGACCGCCGTAAAAAGGCGTATGGGTGGTCACTAAGGGGTTAAAACTTGAAACTGAACTTGGCTTCGGTTATGTCTGGTACCTTCCACTTTAAGAATCAATCACAGAAGTTATTCAACAAAGTCACACACAACTTCACGATTAATTGACTTCAGCTTATCGGAGGCCATACATTCTAATACTGATCGGAGACGGATCTCTGTACAATATTAATCCGAAATTATGAACGAAGTGACTTCAGATGTAACATCCAAAGCTCGGTTCGCTCATCTCTAATTATGATCCTGAATACAGCTGATAAGATCTTCAGCTGAATCTTTGTAGGAATGGAGATCATGAGGAGACATGAAGTACAGAGAGGAGGTGGGGATGTGGCTAAGGGCTCATGCACACGAATATATTTTCTTTCCGTGTCCGTTCCGGTTTTTTGTAGAAAGTATGCGGAACCATTAATTTCAATGGGTCCGCAAAAAAACGGAAGTTACTCTGTGTGCATTCCGTTTCCATATATCCGTTCCGCAAGAAAATAGAACATGTCCCATTATTGTCCGCATTATGGACAAGGATAGGACTGTTCTGTTATGGGCCAGCTGTTCCATTCCACAAAATATGGAATGCACACGGACGTCATCTGTATTTTTTGTGGATCAGTTTTTTGTAGAACGCAAAATACATATGGTCGTGTGCATGAGCCCTAATGAGCAGCAGCTCTTGCGTGTAGTCTCCATTACCACAGTCTGTCCTGTTCGTACGTCATGTCTCCTCATGAACTCCATTCCTACAGAGATTCAGCTGAAGATCTTATAGATGTATTCAGGATCATATTACCTGACATGTAGAGCAGAGAGGAGGATGAGGCAGCTCTTTACATCAGTGTTGTGAAGTAACTTGTCCTCCTGTGTGATGAGGACAGGTTTTGTGTGTACTAATAGGAAGGCGGCCATTTTATTTCTCCTAATGATTGCTCCCCAGACAAAAACAAGCCATTCTAACTAATGAAAGTTTTTTTTACAATATATTTATAATAAAGTAATATAAGTATTATTAGTAATTTTATTTTCTTAATTCCCAGAGAATCCCTTTAAGAAGGGGGAGTGTATTTGTGCTCCCAGCAGGACACGTTGGCCAGTCTGAACACTCTATAGAAAAGGCTCACTATGGACATAGCACATTTGTGCATATAATAAATGTGTCCTGCAGTCCCAGTCATACCCAAGAAGGTTGGAGTTAAAAAATATTATGGGGTATTGCCCTGATTTATATATTTATGTGTGATTTTTTGTTATAATTTATGTGGAAAGAACCGCTAGTAGACTGCCTTCACGCAGGTATTCACTGGTTTTTCTGCACATGCTTTTTTGGTGCATTTTTTTGTTCTACAAAAAAGATTTTTGGAAAATATGAAACGAAGGAGAAGCAAGCCTTTTTGTTCATTAGGAGGTATTTTTTGTCTTTCTTGCTTTTTTTCAAAACACAGCATCCTGGAGCTCTTGGTGTTTTTTCTGGCATTTTCACATCAACTTCTCTATAGGGAAAAACGCCACAAAGAAAACGCTGGTGGACAAATGTAAGCTCCCCCCGCCCACCACAAAGAAAAAAAAAAAAAAAAACAACACAACAGGTGGCTAAGAAAAAGATCTGTATGGTTATTCTGACAATTTTTGTGGTAAAAACTAGGGATGAGCGAATCGACTTCGAAGGAAACATCTGAAGTCGATTTGCATAAAACTTTGTTTCAATAACTGACGGATTGAGCGCTTTTATTTTTTTAGTTATTTTTTTATATTTTTTTAGTTATTTACTTCGCGAAGTCTCACAATTTCATAAATTGATTTCAACTGAAAAAAACATTTCCCGAACTAAACCTCAGTTTAGGAAATGTTTTTACAGTTGAAATCCATTGCGAGACTTCGCAAAGCATAACTTCGGCTCATAGGAGCCAATACATTCTAATACTGTACAGATTGCTCGCTCCGTACAGTATGAAACAAAGTTTTATGCGAATCGATTTCGGATGTTTCATCCGAAGTCGATTTCACTCATCCCTAGTAAAAACATGCCAGACAAAAATGTGTGTGTAGGGATGGAGTAGTAAAATAAACCCCTGCTATCTCCAATAATGGGGCTGTTTAAGATGATAATAATGAACGAAAACTGTAATGTATCTGATACTTTATTGGATCAAAATAACCATAATGGAGGCAATTTATCAAATTCTGGTGTAAAGATATCTGACCAATCAGATTCCACCTTTCATATTTCAGAGCTCCTTTGGGAAAATGAAAGGTGGAATCTGAATTGGTTGCTGTGGGCAACTAAGTCAGTTTTCCTTTACATCAGTTTTGATAAATCTCCTACCACCAAGGATTATTTCTAAGATTTCACACGGACTATGATTAAAGTGCAAGTCCAGATTTAGTCTTTTCAGCAGTTTTCCACCACAGGACCGGGGTATTTAAATTTTAAAGGGGTTATTCCGGGTTATAACAGTTATCCCCTATCCATGGATAGAGATAATTAGTCAGATCGGAGGGGATCTTACTGCTGGGACCCCCACTGCTCTTCTGAGATCCTAGTCTGAAACGTACACCCAGGCTCCATTCATTTTCTACCGAAGCAACGGAGTTACAGAGGGAATAGCGGGAATAACTTGTTATAACCAGAATACCCCTTTACGCCATATACTGTGGACACGTCTCAAATATGTAAGATCGGAACACACCTTTAAATTCTAGAGCCTCAGAAAGCTGCATTCACATCTCATTTATTCGCAATGTCACACCACTAGGTACCCTGCATAGTTTAATTGGTGGCTTTGCACTTTTCAGTGCCCTGATATAACACTGACTGAATTCCTGGAGATCACTCAGGTAATAATTGACCCACTTTATAAAAAAAAATGGCAGAACACAATGGAGGAAATTTATTAAAACTGGCTTAGTAGCCCATAGCAACCAATCGGATTCCACCTTTCATTATTCAGAGCTCCTTTGGAAAATGAAAGGTGGAATCTGATTGGTTGCTATGGGCAATTAAGCCAGTTCTACTTTACACCAGTTTTGATAAATCTCCCCCAATACATGAAGCTAATGAACAAGATGCACTACAACTCCCAGCACACCTACCCAGAGCCCAGTAGGGGAGCTGGCTGCAGTCAATAGACCAGCAGTAGGACTTATTGGATAAGGGGGCATAGAGGGGGTCCTCGGGGTTCCTGCGGCAAGTGCACTTGTGTCCAGTGGAGAGCAGGACATGGATGTCTGTGGCTGCAGGGAGCTCATTTGCCTCGGATGCTTGCTGCTCCTCACATGCAGTGCCCGGGTCACCGGGCAGCTCTCCTCCCGGGCACAGGGTACAATAGTCCGTGTCATGCATGCACTCCACGGCGAACATGGTGGCGCCCCCTCTATGCAGGCAGGTGTGCCCCTCCAGCGCCTGATGTGTGGACTCCTTCCTCCATGGAGAGCGCTTGAGTATGGGATTGTTCCTCAGACTAGCTGGATCCAGACACAGCAGGGGAGGTGTCACCCAACCCCCACACCCCAGCTGAAGGGGCTCACTTGCCTGCAGGAACCGAGCTGACCACATTGGTAATTACATATTTTTTTTTTTTTTTTTATAGAATACAACTTTATTGAATAGACACAAAAACCCTATTTTATCGGTCACTAGTATATCCAATCAGTCACTAATACTGTTATGCCCCTTTCACACGAGCGGGAGACTGGCATGTCTCCCTCAACGCATCTACAGGGCTGGACTCCGCACTGACTGGGATCGCCTAGCATTATATGCAATCCCTGTCCGTGCCGAGTCCAGCCCTGTAGATGCGTTGCGGGAGACATGCGAGTCTCCCGCTCGTGTGAAAGGGGCATAGATCTTTGTTGCACAAATAAGGGGAGAGTTATCAAAACTGGTGTAAAGGAAACCAGGCTTAGATGCCCATAGCAACAATCAGATTCCACCTTTCATTTTTTGGAGACTTAAATGTGGAATCTGATTGGTTGCTATGGACAACTAAGCCAGTTTTCCTCTACACCAGTTTTGATAAATTTCCCCCATTATTTTTGTTATGATCTCCAGCTGTATGTTACTTTTTCATGATAAGTGGTACAATTGTAAAACATTTATCTATTTAGCTCTCTAGTATAATATTTATATATTATCTATCTAGTATGGCTGACAATAACACATGTAGTCCTAAAGGAGTTAAAAGTGGAATTAAATGTTAATAAGAACATGTAATTTTTTTTTATTTGTCATTGTTGTATTTTTATTCTCATGTTTTACTCCACTATGAAACTATATATAGACTCTGAAAAATATTTTGTTAGTTTCATGCCAGGGTTCCATAGCAACACATGTTGGCATTGGGGCTGCTGTCACACACAGGTTTTTTCTGGCATTTTTCTGCACTTTTGCGTTTTTAGTGGTGTTTTTTGCACCTGCATTTTTTTGCATTAATAACACCAGCTTCATATTTTAGCTGAAGGTCTAGAGCAGGGATGAGCACCCTTCTGCACTCCAGCTGCTGTGAAACTACAACTCTCAGCATGCAAACATGCTCGGCTGTTCTAACTCTCACAGATGTGAATACAGCATTCTGGGAGTTGTAGTTTCTGAACAGCTGGAGTGCTGGAGGTTGCTGATGGCTGGTCTAGAGGACATATGAAATGCAGGACACACACGCGTTTTCTTCCGACTTGCCCTAGACCACCAGGGTGGCAGACAATAATTCCTTCTTTGCTGCAGGCCTCAGGAATGTTACCATATACCCACTCTAATTAATTATGGCAAATTATTTGGTGCAAATGGCAATATTCACTTGTCACTGATTTCGCTCGACTAAGTTACTAGGAGCATTGAAGTCCTTAAAGGGGTTGTGCAAGAATGAGGGGGTGGGGGGATTGGCAAATTGATAGGATCTCCTGTGGATAGGGGATAACTTCTCACAACCGGAGTACCCCTTTAACCTTTCTGCTCACTTGCGTCAAAGGCTAAAGAGAGAACATTGCCACAGATCCTTGCATTTTTGTGTTTTGGTGGAATAGGTAGGAATCTTTGACAGATTAATTTAAGGCTTCATTCACACGACCGTATTTTGTTTCCGCGTCCGTTTTTTTTTTTTTTGCAGACCGTATGCAGAACCATTCATTTCAATGGGTCCGCAAAAAAAAACGGAAGGTACTCCGTGTGCATTCCGTTTCCGTATGTCCGTATTTCCGTTCCGCAAAAAAGATAGAACATGTCCTATTCTTGTCCGTTATGCTGACAAGGATAGGCATTGTTACAATGGATCCGCAAAAAAAACGGAAAACACAGATGCCATACGGAACATCATCCATTTGTTTTTGCGGATCTGCAATTTACGGACCGCAAAACACATATGGACATGTAAATGAAGCCTAAAGAGGGTGTCTTGGGTATACAATTATTTAGTAAATGAGTTTTAAAAAAGGTGTACCTAACCAAACACCTCCCAGTCCATTCCAGTGCTTCAACAGTCCCTGACCAGTCTCTATACCAGGGGTCAGCAACCTTCAGCACTCCAGCTATTTTGAAAACAACTCCCAGCATGCTCCATTCACTTCTATAGGAGTTCTGAGTAAGTGTGCATGCTGGGAGTCGTAGTTTCACCACACTTGGAGTACCGAAGGTTGCTGATTCCTACTCTGTACTAGGGTACCACCAGGTATCAAATTTTCAATACCCAATCAATACTTTTGCACTCGGATCGATACGATACTAGTATCTTTTAGAAAACAAGGTGTACCGCCCTCAACTAATGTGGCTAATAGTTAATAAATAAAAAGTTTTTAAAAAACCCACCAAAATATTAAAAGTTTAAATCACCCCCTTTCCTAATTTTACATATAAAATATCTAAACAATGAAAAAGTAAGCATATTAGGTATCGCCGCGTCCGAAAAAGTCAGAACTATTAAAATATTAAAAATTATCTCCCATGCTCTAAACTCCGTAACATACAATAAAAAATTATAAAACACGTGATTCGCCATTTTTTTTAGTCACATATCTCTCCCCCCCCCCCACAAAAAAAAAATATGATAGAAACTGTTCTATTATGAGTTGGGCGTTCCATAAAATGTGGAATGCACACAGCTTTTTAGGTGTTTTATTTTTCTTTTGCCATGTATCGAGTATCGCAATACTTTTTTATGGTATCGAAATCAAATCAATATTGTAGTATCGTGACAACCCTACTCTGGTACAATACAACATAGGAAAATAACCCATGTGGCCAGTGACATGCTGACTCCTTATATCCAGTTAAGTGTCAGAATGGGAGTGACATGGATTGCTGAGTATGACATTTTATATATTTATTACACCTTTCTGAGTCTTTTTCTATATGATTTTTATCACCCAGACAACCCCCGTTAATTTATAGTTATTATATTGTAATATATACATGTAACTTAAAGGGGCCACCCAATGTGCAGAAAACTACCGCCACCCCCTCTTCCCCTCTGTGCTATACTTTACATCTTGAGTCTTTCTTTGATTTTTTTTTTGAGTTTCTTTTTACCCAGGTTTGCTCTGTAGTTTCCCCAACATTTTTAGTATAAAATTGAAAACTTAAAGGGTTTCTGTCACCAGGTTTCACCATATTAAACCGGATGACATTTGCAATGTGCAAATGTCACCTGAGGTCTAATATGGTAATATTTTCAAGATCTGTGTCCCCTTCATTCGCAGTGAGTGCAGCTGGTGCGGCTTCCTCACTGCGCCTGCACACACGGCGCAGGCGTGGGATTTGCAGCGCTGACAGGGCCAGCAGCAGATAGAGGGAGCTGCCTGGCCCTGTCAATCATCGGCAATGACGCGTTCCTGGAGGTGGGGAAAACGGCACCACTAGGTGCAGGGTTACCGCCCCCTGCACCTAGTAAGGTAAATTTGCATATTACAAAAGTTTCTTTTTAACAAAAACGGGGACACAGATCTTGAAAATATTACCATATTAGACCTCAGGTGACATTTGCACATTGCAAATGTCGTCCGGTTTAATATGGTGAACCTGATGACAGAAACCCTTTAAAGGAAAAGGTAATTGCTCCCCTAATACTATACAGTTATATTGTTTCCTTTTTATTATTATGTTACAAGAATGTTGTATCCTTAGGACAGGTCATCAATATCCAAGCAGTGGAGGTCCAACACTTGGGACCTCCACCGATCAGCTGTTCTTAGCAGCCACCAGTGCCAAAAAAACACCGAGGCACAATACACAATTGTAAAAAAGAAATAGTGATATAACCACATGTTTCGCCTATTGGAGACTCACCTCACACAGGTGTGCTATTGTAAGACCAACTCTAGTTATAGCTTGAAAATTTTTCTCCTGCAGCAAGGGGCGGATTGGCTATAGATCTTACAGGGAAATTTCCTGGTGGGTCGATGCCCAGGGGGCCGGCCAGTGGAGGTTTTTGGGGATGTATTTTGTGCTGCTGGCAGTATTTGTGGTGGACTGTGGTATTTGGCTCTGTTGGGGTGATATAATGTACCACAATATGGTATTGCTGGCTCTGCCTTCCATCCATTTAAATCCGACTACAAACATGGCCACTTTTAGTTCCCAGTCCGCCCCTGCCTGCAGCTGCTGTAGACCTCCAAAGGTAAGCGTCCATCCTCTTGGATGGAAATGGACAGCTTCTCAGCACAAGAATGGTCACTTGGAAACTCAAGACATCAGGAAAGTGGTTATTGTTCAGAGTAATACAGCAACGTATTCAGGGACCACAGTATCCCTTTCTTCAGGTTGACACAAATCAGCATACCAATACATGATAAATGGCAGATTATATAACTAAAAGCCCATCAACGGGCAAAGTGCCGCCCATTGGGCGATGCAGAACAGAGTACAATCCTGCCTAGTAGGTGGTTAACTGTAATTGTGGTAATAAAATACTCCACCACACAGAAATGAGTGACTTCAGGGTGACTGGAGAAAAGAACAAGTGGAGGACCATGTCGATCGCCGCGGGTACATGGAGTACCAATCAGCTGGTGCAGCCACTAGAACACACAGTGAACTTACCAGGCGGGGAGCTTGCTGCTTAGAAGCTTGCTCCAACCAGTGTACCCCATTCCATTCACCTAACTGGTTCAGTCACATGACCCATTCCTATGGAGAGGAGACGCTGCAAGCATTCCTCGACACAGAGGACAGAGTCAGAAGAAGAAAGTTTTATCCACTATCTAGTGGCCGTGCCGGGTTACTGTAGCTCAGCTCCTTTTTCACTAGAATTTCAGAGACACATGGTGCTGTATGCCCTGTCCACGTACTCCATACTGTCTCCTACATAGTGACACTGAAAAAGGTCTAGTAGGACCAAACTGGCCTCCAATGTCACCATTACCATCTTCTTCAGCATTAGACTTTGTAATATGAAATGAAATAAAATGTTCACATTGATTGCATCATTTCTGGAAGTGCTGTGATTTACTTTGAATATATTTATGTACGGAGCTGTTCTTCTCTAGATGCAATGCTTTTAGAAGAAAATAGCTCCATAGATATGTGGACCATGGACCATGCCACCATTTACTTCCTGTTGGATTTTTACAGAATAATTATGGTTACTAGTCCTCCAGCATGATAATTTAGAAGTCAGAAATCACTCAAATAATAAGGACACAGGCATGGAAGACCTAAAATCAGGAATAATTCTTTAGTAGATTGACAAATGGAAAAATCATACTTGACGACCGTGCGTAGGACCTCAGATACTTCTTCTTTAGATGGCTGACACTTGGAGGCACACAGCACATTTTCCCCAATCCCTCAAATACATTCCCAAGACATAATTTTTGGGAAATCAAAACCAGACTAATTTCTACTAGTATTTAAAATAGCAATGCAAACATTTATTTAGGTGTGTTGACGTAGCATTAAGTCTGTACTCTGCACTTTGTGCATGATAATATAGCAGGATGTAGAAACCTAGCGCTGTGTACAGAAGATTAGGTGTCTAGGTGATAACTGGGAAACTTCTAATGTCATCCAAACCTTGGCTTACTTATTTCCTATCTAGAACGCTGTCCACAGATATTAAAAAAATACCAGTCAAACAGCTTATTTAACAAGGTGACCACTGATCCATACACCTAAGAAAGTGTGTGCACCATTAAACAGACAAGCCAATTTGCAAGTTGTGGTTAAAGAGGAACATAATCTCCTTATGTGTCTTTGTTATTTGCTCTTTTTTCGTTAGATATCACAATTGCAGACCATGAAAAATAACCTAGAAAAGCAGAGCATTGTTCTCTCAGGCTGCAGCCATGTCATCTCCCCATCCCTCTCCCCCTCTCATGCTAGTGCATTTGAGCCAGGAAGTTTAAGAGGAGGGGCTGGGTTTAGTCTGGATAACTTTTGTCTACACAGCAAGATTGGCCATTTTGTTGGGAGGAGTTAGTAATAGTACATGAGAATTGAAATAGACTGCAGAATTCTAAATCCCCCTCCCCACTCCTATATAGTGCCTGGGCTAGGTAGATTTGCCTTTCAGGTTCCTATGAAAGCTGAGTTACTACTATATGGTTCTGTAATGGAGTGTAAAAAATACTAAATCTACCAAGAAAAATCCCCCTACTCACTCCTAAAAGGTGTCACAGCTAGGAGGATTTGCATTGTTGTCTTGTTCAGACTGTTATTATGGGGCATTAGTGGAATTATATGGAGAGGGGTATAACAGGCAAGAACTACAACTCCCAGCATGTTCAGACTGTTATTATGGGACATCAGTGGACAAAAGAGGTGTATAAGAGAAGAAAACTAGAACTCCCAGCATGTTTTGCACTATTATTATCAGGCATCTGTGGACATGATAGGAAAAGGGGTATAAGCGGCAACAGTTGACATTATAAAAGGGGTATAAGGGGACAGAACTACAACTCCCAACGTGTCCAAACTGTTATTATGGGGCATCAGTGGCCATTACACGGAAGAGAGATGTACGAGTAGAAAACTACAACTCCTTGCATGACCAGACTGTTATAATATGGCAGCAGTGGACATCATAGGGGCAGGGGTATACGAGGGGTGTTCAATAAGCTATCTACCCCAGCATGTTCAGTGTTAGAGAGCTGAGCTTGTCTGTGTAGGGTGAGACATGGCTGGACATGCAACAAACACACAGTAGCAGTTCAGTCTGATGAAAGCACCAGAAGTGACAGCATGACATGTGCAGTACAGTGCGGTTCTACAAAGTAAGTGAGATAGAAAAATTGATTAAATTCCTTACAAAGGAAGAAAAGAAGACCAAAGAAATCCATGAAAGGATGTTTATTGTATATGGTGATGATGTACCTTCCTACTACCAAGAAAAGTTTTTGGCCAAGCAGTTTAAATAGAATAGGGAATCAACTGAAGATGACCCACGTTCAGGGCAACCTGTTAAAGCATCTTCAGAGGAAATGTGTCGTAAAGTGGAGGCCAAGATTTTGGAAGATCGTCGGGTCAAAATCATTGTTATAGTGCATGAATTACCGTATTTTTTCGCCCCATAAGACGCATTCTTTTCCCCCGAAAATGGGGGGAAAATGTCCCTGTGTCTTATGGGGTGAATGCTAATGAGCGCTTCCATTAAGGAAGCGCTCATTAACACCGGAGGACAAAGAAGAGGTGAAGGCTCTGTACGCACCACTTCCTGGTCCTTGGCTGTGCAGGGCTGCATACAGCGTGAGGGCGCTCTGTGACCTCACGCTGTGCGTGCTAGTTCACAGAACAGCCAGCGGCAGGAGGAAGCAGAGTGCGGGCGGAGAGGAGCGGCGGCGTCCAGGAGCAGGAGAGGTAAGTGGCTTTTTTATTTTATAACACATGAGGATGCTGGGGGCTAATATAATGTGGCTGGGGAGTGGCAATGGGGGCTTGTAAGAGGTTGCTGGGGGCTTGTAAGAGGTTGCTGGGGGCTTGTAAGAGGCAATGGGGGCTGATTTAAGGATGATGGGGGCTGGGGAGAGGCAATTGGGGCTGGTGAGAGACATATGGAGGCTGATGAGAGGCATGGGGCTCTTATCTGAGGTATGAGGGTGTCATTCACATTCGTGTCTGATGTTGTGTTGGGGGTCTGATCTAAGGTCTTTTTGGGGTCTTATTAACATTGGGGGTCTTATTGGGGATGTCAGCTTAGGTCTGATTAACATTGGGGGTCTAATTGGTGGTCTGACCAGAGGTTTAATGAAAAATATTTTTTTTCTTATTGTTCTCCTCTAAAACCTAGGTGCGTCTTATGGGCAGAAAATACGGTAAGCATTTCAGTTGGCATAGTTTCCAGTATCATTCATTATGTTTTTGACGATGTCAAGAGGACAGGACATCAGTATTAAAATCTTAGAAAACCCCTTTAAATCTCTGGGTCATTACGATACCAAATATATATAGGTTTTTCACATTTTACTACTTTCACACAAGAGATCTCTCTCATGATCTATTTATCCCCAGGACTGTGACTGTGAAGAGGGGCCATCCTCTGCGTCTGGAGGAAAGAAGGTTTGTACACAAACATAGAAGAGGACTCTTTACTGTAAGAGCAGTGAGACTATGGAACTCTCTGCCTGAGGAGGTGGTGATGGTAAGTTCACTAAAAGAGTTCAAGAGGGGCCTGGATGTATTTCTGGAGGGTAATAATATTACAGGTTATAGTTACTAGATATGGGTTGTTGTTGATCCAGGGAGTAATTCTGATTGCCTGATTGGAGTCGGGAAGGAATTTTTTCCCCTAAAGTGAGGAAAATTGGCTTCTACCTCACAGGGGTTTTTTGCCTTCCTCTGGATCAACTTGCAGGGTTTTTTCGGCCTTATAAACTATGTTACTAAAACTCTTTTTTTTAATTTTTTTTTTTAAAAGAAGAAAATGTCTTTGCATTGTTGAATCCCAACACCCTTAAATTTTTATTTTTCTTTCTACGGCGCTGTGTAAGGGCTTGATTGTTGTGGGATGACTTGTAGTTTTCATTGGTGTCATATTGGCAGCATCCTTTTACATAACACTTTTTGTTTGCGTTTTTATTCCTTTTTTTGGGGGCGAAAAAACAAAAAGCAGCAATTATTCAATTTAATGTCATTTACCATACGGTATAAATTACATGATAAGGCCCCATTCACACGACCGTATATTTGCGGGCCCACATTACTGCGGACCCGCAAATATACGGGGGCCAACCGGCGTGTGTTCCGCAGCGCTCGGAACACACGCCGTGCGACCCCATTGAAAATGCCTATACTTGTCCGTGTGCACGGACAAGTATAGGACATGCTTCAAAAGAGCTAGCTCCGTGCCGCGGCTCCCGGCCCCATAGAGGTGAATAGGGCCGCATCTATTCCCGCATTTTTTGTGGATAGATACGGCCCCATTCATACGGTCGTGTGAATGGGGCCTAACTGTGTAGTGTGGGCCTTTATGGATGCAGTGATACCAAATATGTGGAGGGGATATTATTTTTGCAATTTTTTTCCATGGAAAAGGTGTATTTTTTTTTACAAACCATAATATTAGATATACTCATAGAGGTCATGCAAAGCCAAATATGAATCATAGAAAGCATAAACTAATAAAACTTAACTTTTAATTTACATCATATTATAAAAGCACCCAAAAGGAGCTAATGTTATATATACGTATACCCAGGAAAGATGTCCTGCTAAGATGTCCAAAATACAATTTAGATCAAGGGGAATAATAAGTACACCATGACAAGATAACAGGGAATTTCTCCCTGAACCATCCCTATTTCTGGCTCAGCTCAGAGAGACACCTTGATGGTAGGTGCCCTCTGTCCCCGCACCTATGCCTGAAAATGCCCCTATCTGCCCTAACAAAAATAATAAATTAAAACCAACACCCTAAATCCAATCCTGGCACGTAAGGTTCATCAGGGGATAAATAGAGGGCAAATTAAACATGTAGATAATGTAGTCATAACAGTGCAGCAATAACAGAGACACCCACAAACAATGATAGTCCCTTCTTAAAGCATAACCTAGATTTGATACATGAGCAAGAATACACATATAACTGGATACGGTGAGTCAGTCAATGCAGGGCATAGGGGTCTCCTGTGAGCAAGTTAGTGGGCCCAGACCCCGCTACAGTGGTAGTTCTGCAACTGCCTGGCACTGTTCATTCTGTTTAAGATAATTCAGCGCAATACCCACCAACTCAAGTCTAGTTAGTGCAACCCCACACCACAGAGGTTGCTGATCCCTGGTTTAAAGGGGTTCTCCGGGCTTTTAATATTGATGACCTATCCTGAGGCAGGGTCTGACACCCAGCACTCCCGCAGATCAGTGCCAGGTGTCGGACCCCTGCTGATCTGATATTGATGACCTATCCTGAGGTCTGGATTCCCAGTCTGGCTCTCCCGCCTCCCCAGTTCCAAGGTCTGAGACAGATATAAAAATAAAACTGCATTGCTGTCACTGAGCCGCAGGCACCCTTACCCAAAGGTCTGTCCATAGACACCCTTACCCAAAGGTCTGTCCATAGACACCCTTACCCAAAGGCAGGGGCGTAGCTAAAAGCTCCTGGGCCCTGGTGCAAGAGTTCAGCTTGGGCCCCCCTTCCCTCAGTACTTTGTATGTCTTCTTATGCGGCACATGGGTCTTTGGGCCCCCTCAGGCTCCTGGGCCCGGTAGCGACTGCTACCTCTGCACCCCCTATAGCTACGCCCCTGCCCAAAGGTCTGTCCATAGACACCCTTACCCAAAGGTCTGTCCATAGACACCCTTACCCGAAGGTCTTTCTGTAGACACCCTTACCCAAAGGTCTTTCTGTAGACACCCTTACCCAAAGGTCTGTCCATAGACAACCTTACCCAAAGGTCTGTCCATAGACACCCTTACCCAAAGGTCTGTCCATAGACAACCTTACCCAAAGGTCTGTCCATAGACACCCTTACCCCAAAGGTCTGTCCATAGACACCCTTACCCAAAGGTCTGTCCATAGACACCCTTACCCAAAGGTCTGTCCATAGACACCCTTACCCAAAGGTCTGTCCCATAGACACCCTTACCCAAAGGTCTGTCCCATAAACACCCTTACCCAAAGGTCTGTCCATAGACACCCTTACCCAAAGGTCTGTCCATAAACACCCTTACCCAAAGGTCTGTCCATAGACACCCTTACCCAAGGTCTGTCCATAGACCATACCAAGGCTCCATAGACACCCTTACCCAAAGGTCTGTCCATAGACACCCTTACCCAAAGGTCTGTCCATAGACACCCTTACCCAAAGGGTCTGTCCATAGACACCCTTACCCAAAGGTCTGTCTGTAGACACCCTTACCCAAAGGTCTTGTCCATAGACACCCTTACCCAAAGGTCTTCTGTAGACACCCTTACCCAAAGGTCTTTCTGTAGACACCCTTACCAAAGGTCTTCTGTAGACACCCTTACCCAAAGGTCTGTCCATAGACAACCCTTACCCAAAGGTCTGTCCATAGACACCCTTACCCAAAGGTCTGTCCATAGACACCCTTACCCAAAGGTTCTGTCCATAGACACCCTTACCCAAAGGTCTGTCCATAGACACCCTTACCCAAAAGGTCTGTCCATAGACACCCTTACCCAAAGGTCTGTCCATAGACACCCTTACCCAAAGGTCTGTCCATAGGACACCCTTACCCAAAGGTCTGTCCATAGACACCCTTACCCAAAGGTCTGTCCATAGACACCCTTACCCAAAGGTCTGTCCATAGACACCCTTACCCAAAGGTCTGTCCATAGACACCCTTACCCAAAGGTCTGTCCATAGAACCCTTACCCAAAGGTCTGTCCATAGACACCCTTACCCAAAGGTCTTTTTATAGACACGTACAGCTTGTACCTAACACAAAATGGGGAATGCATTGGAGAATAGAGCAAATAACAACATAGTCTTATAGATTTGAAGTTCCCATTGCTACTCACCAAGTGCAATTTCAGTAGTCCTATCAGTTGTAGATGCGATGGTGTTTCCCATTTTTTGCCAATGTTTTTAGTATGTACTATAGGAGAATACAGCAAACGATGGCTCTTCCTATCTGATCAGTGGATTTCTGCAGGTAAAATAGCTATTTCATTCTGAATTTAACTGATCTTCTTGAATTGGTTGCATGCCACTTTGGAATGACCAATATAAACTGGTATACAGTGAATGTAATTGTAGGAAAAAAGAGGAAAGTCAGTGAAGAACAAAACCAGGATAGTCAGATCGGAAAGTACCATTTCCATGAATAGGTGAATTAATAGCCTCTCACATTAAGCTGATTCACACAACCATGGACGGCCCAAGATACAAGGTCCGTGTGTCAGCCGCATCTCCTGGGCCAACCACAGCACCCCTGATCTAAACTGACTATCATAGTAATTTATGATACAGTCAATAAGGGTCAGGGGAGCCACAGTCGGCCTGGGAGAGGCGGCTGACACATGGGCCGTGTTTCCCAGGCTGACCACGGTTGTGTGAATCAGCCCTTAAAATGGTTGTCCCAAGAAAAATATTCTTCAGTTTTCAAAACCAGTTCATGCTCAGTTCCAACCTTCAACTGCTTCTTGAGCTGTGATAAGGAGAGAGCTACAGCAGACAGGACACCCCCCAGAGCTGCAGCAGAAAGGAAACGCCTCCTGAGCTGCCAGCTTGATATAAATCAAGCAGAGCAATGAATGGGGAGATGCATGTGAGGTACAGGGCTGGTTCTAGCTTTGTTAGAAAGAGATTGTCATGTTCTATATGTCTGATTTTCATATCTTTACATTAATCATAGGATAACCCCTTTAAGGCCTCATGCACACAGTGTGACAGTGTGCCGGCCGGACCCATGCTGCGGAGCGCAAATTGTGGTCCACAATGCACGGGCACCAACCCTGGGGTCGCAGCATGTGGAGCGCGGAACCATTCACTTGAACAAGGTTTGCGATCCCCATCTGACTGTCCGCACCGCAAAAAAGTAGTGCATGCACTTTTTGTTGTTGTCTTAGCTTTACTGCATTCACCGTAAGGGATATTTGCTATAACTGGCAATCTTTTGATTGCTTCTAAAATACAATGCACTATCCCTATAGTGCATTGCATTTTAATGTCAGTGGTATACTGGCATTAATCAACAGGCCGCGCCCAAGAGATGTAGCCTGCTGGAGAACACACAAGCCTATACCAGGTAGCAGCCTGCCTGTACACACATCCGCTCCCTCTGTCACCACTTACATGCAGCGGGTGCCATTACTTGCAGCATGTAAGGTGTTAAACAGCCCGGATCAGTGTGGGCTTTTAGCACAGGAGCGCCATTCACATGCGGTGCATGAAAAGGCGGCAGCCCAGCCTAAGGCCCCTTAGTAACCGGAGTAAAAAGGCGTATGTGTTATCACTAAGGGGTTAACGCTTTCCTGAGGCAAAGGAAAAATACAGCAATTTGCCATAGTTTGTTATGTGTCAGAAATTTTGTGCCATTCATTTTCCAGTATAAATAATGTTACCTTTCATTATATGAATAAAAACATATTTCGTGAAAAAAAAACAACACTTTTTTTGTCAGCGCATTCCAAAAGGCATAACTTTTTTATGTTATTATCATATTTATACTGTGAAGTGGAGGATTACTTTTAGAAAATAAATTCATGTTGAAAATTGAAAACTAAAAGACACCATTTCACCACAATGGAATTATATGTTGTAGTAAAAATGTTAGTATCGGACGTAACAAGTAACTGTATTTAAATGCTGAAATATGGCAAGCGTGCAGCAATAAAGTAGTACGGAGTAATAAATTAGAATGACATTGGGACCTTCCCATCAAACACATTTAGGCCTCTTTCACATAAACAATACGGATTAGCTCCGGATGCGTTCAGTGAAACTCGCACCATTTTGTAAGCAAGTTCATTCAGTTTTGTCTGCAATTGCGTTCAGTTTTTTCCGCGTGGGTGCAATCCGTTTTCATACGTTTTACACGCGCGTGAAAAAAACTGAAAGTTTACAAACAACATCTCTAAGCAACCATCAGTGAAAAACGCATTGCACCCGCACTTGCTTGCCGATGCAATGCGTTTTTCACTGAAGCCCCATTCACTTCTATGGGGCCAGGGCTGTGTGAAAAACGCAGAATATAGAACATGTTGCATTTTTAACACAACGCAGAACTGATCTGTGAAAAAACACTCATGTACACAGAACCATTGAAATGAACGGGTCAGGATTCAGTGTGAAAGGGGCCTTAGGCATATAAAAAGTGCTAGGCTGCTTTCACACAGTCTGGGTTTGGTCAGTGATTTCCATCAGCAATTAGGAGCCAAAAGCAAGAGTGAAGCCTACACTGAAATAATGTCAAGATCTGCACTTGTTCTGTGTTTTTGACCTGGACCTGTTTTTGGCTCAGAATTACTGACCAAAATCACTGATCAAACACTGACTGTAAGAAAGCAGTCTTACAAAGAGACAGATGTGAGCTTTCATACCTGAGCTGTGTTTTTTATTCTCACTACGACGGAGCTGTTTCGCTTGCCCTTTTTTCTTTTTCTTTTCTTCATCAAGACTCTGAACTTTCTCAGGGACTTGTCCTAGAATCACCTTCAGACTGTCTTTGCTGGGTTGAGGGTCGACCTGTGAATTACTGGTGGCAAGCTCTGGATTTTGTTTTGAACTCTTTCTCTTTTTCAACCTAAACAAGTTCAAAGAAAGAGTAAATTATTACTGATGTAAAGTTGCAGTACCAAATATCAAGGAATGTACTCACCACAAACCCTGGGCCTCAAAACTGTCTTACAGGAAATGTGTCAGAGTTTCCTATAGCAACAAATCAGAGCTCACCTTTCATATCTTACAGTCTTCTGAAAAAATGAAAGATGAGCTCTAATTGGTTGCTATGAACAACAAGCTATGACAGTTTTCCTGTTAGACAGTTTTGATAAATGATAATTGTGTTTACATAGCCAACTGATTTAGGCCCTGATCACACTAGGGTTTAGAAAATCCACCTGAGACTCTGTTTTGATTTTTTTCCCGATAATTGCCTGCTCACTCTGAGCGTGTAAAGGTACTTTTAAAGGGATTAACCCACAAAAAATATTCTACAGTTTACAAAACCGGGCTGTGAATTCTTTTGTAATTGCATGTAATTAAAAATTTAGCATAGCCACTGAGTGATACAATAAAATCTATCTATATAGCCCCACCCGCTGTTTGTTTTTTTTCTTATTTCTTTGTCCTGCTTGCTGAGAAGGCTGCACATGCTCAGTTCCATCCTTCAACTGCCTCCTGAGCTGTGATAGGGAGAGCATGGGCACGCCCCCTTAGCTGCAGCAGAAAAGACACTCCCCTTGAGCTTTCAGCTTTATATAAATCTAGCAGAGCAATGAATGGGAGAGATCTCTGGATCCATGTGAGGTACAGGGCTGGTTATAGCTTTGTTAGAAAAGAGATTGCCATGCACTACATGATGGCTGGTTATCATTTTTAACATTAGTAATGGAATAACCCCTTTAAGGCTACTAGCACTAAAATCAGCAGGCTGTTTCGGCTAAGGAACAGCCTGATGGAGTTTTATAATATCCAGCATGCCGGATATTACCTTGACTCTAATGGGACTTGGCAGGGGGATACGACCTATCTCCTGCATTAATGCCGGGACTCGGCCAGACCAATACTGCTGCTGCACTAATGCTGGAAACAGGCTAGATCCCCACCGGGTCTCATTACAG
The DNA here is from genome assembly GCA_900303285.1 of Rhinella marina. NCBI lineage: Eukaryota > Metazoa > Chordata > Amphibia > Anura > Bufonidae > Rhinella > Rhinella marina. The sequence goes on along the minus strand of ONZH01018907.1, from coordinate 2,122 downwards.
TCAATAGAGCCTGGGGTGCTCTGGCAGTGTCTGATCCAGCAGAGATCAGCAAAAATTCGGATTCGGCATGAACATCATTGAAAGACAATGGGGGACGGATCTCTTTTCTATTGTGTCCGAGAAAATGGATCTGTCCCCATTGATTTGCATTGTGGGTCATGCTGGATCCTGCTTCCTGTGGTTTTCTGTCCATTAGGGGAACGCAACCAAACGGAACGGAATGCACTCTGTTCCATTCAGTTTAGTTTTGTCCCCGTTGACAGTGAATAGGGACAAAACTGAAGTGTTTTCCTCCGGTATTGAGATCCTCTGCCGGACCTCAATACCGGAAAAGTGAAACGCAAGTGTGAAAGTAGCCTAAGCCTCTGTGACGGCTGAGACCTGTGATTGGCCACAGTGGTCACGAAAACCAGCCGCTCCCATCCTATCAGGACTGGAAGCAGTCGGAAATGGAGCAGTGGTGGAACCACAGACAGGTAAATCTTCCTTTTTTATGTTCAGAGGCTTCAGGTCCAGACCAAAGGGGCTTTGGGCTCCAAGGCCGGACAACCCCTTTAAATCAAGCTTTAGTAAGCAGATTTTCCATAGAAATTAAATATACTTTTATGTACATTTTTATGCATGAGTATATGTATGTATAAAATGGGTACTGCCGCAAATTTTTTATATGTGGGTATTGTACATGATAATTTAAAAAGCATGAACTGAGTGCACTGATACTAGATTTCTAATGACATACAATACATGTCTAACACCAAGCACCTGTAGCAATAAGGAGCGCTTCAAATGGATTACATCTGCTCTTATGAAGCCATTTATGAATAGCCTCTTTTGTCTGAATTTAAGACCTTTGTGCATAAAGGTTGTGATATATTTCCATTTACTTCCTTCCTCCTATCTGGGTACACACTAGTCACCGGCTTTCAGTGAACACAGTAAAAGCAGAACCACTCAGCACATAGTGGTAAGAATTTGTTTCCAAACTAGTAAGATAGATAAACCTATTCAAGTCAATAAGAGCGGCACTGCAGTAACCGGCTCCGTCCACTGGACGGAGCTGTGGAGCTGTGGAGCTGTGTAATGCCGGAGCTAAGAGCTGATTGGCGGGTGTGCACGGTGCCTGACCCTCCACTGACAGCGAATCTTGAGTTAGACAACTCCTTTAAGAAATGTATGTAGAATGTACAGTATGTGGACCACCAGGATGCAGGTGTTATCCACAACAAAAATTGGCACCTATCCTGTAAATAAGTGATAAATGGGTCCAACTGCTGGAACCTTCACCAACTTTTTTCACTAGAATAGAATCTTGGAGAATTTTTAGGTATCTTGAGCTTTTTTCAATTGAATACGGCAGTGATCATGTACGCTCTCCAACACTCCATTCTATAACCATGGGTCTAACGGAGATAGCTGAGCACTATACTCCATCAGACCTACAAACTATGAATGGAGCAGCACAGCACATGAGTGGCCTCCACCCCCTTTTAAATGCCTCGGGGTTGGGGGAATTGGAATTCCCATTCTGGTGATTGGTGGGCGTCCAAGTGGCTGGTCCAAAACCATTTTAACATTGTCAAACATAATCGTCTATAGTATTAAAAATAAGCTGTTCTAACCAATAGAAATGTACTCCATGTATCAGAACACTTTTGCTCATTGGTACATTCTTAATGGTAAATAGCATTAAAAAAAATGTGTGGGGCCTATGCAAATGTGTGATATTTCCTTCGATATTAATGAGTTTCAAGGGAAAAATTATAATTTATATTGTGAAAAATATCAGTTAGTGTATGCATTTTTTGACAAGCTTCCTGATAAAAAACAAAACAAAACGAAATAACTACCACTCAACTATATACATAGTAACATAGTTTGTAAGGCCGAAAAAAGACATCTGTCCATCCAGTTCGGCCTGTTTTCCTACAAGTTGATCCAGAGGAAGGCAAAAAAACCCCTGTGAGGTAGAAGCCAATTTTCCTCACTTTAGGGGAAAAAATTCCTTCCCGACTCCAATCAGGCAATCAGAATTACTCCCTGGATCAACGACCCATCTCTAGTAACTATAACCTGTAATATTATTACCCTCCAGAAATACATCCAGGCCCTTCTTGAACTCTTT